>JAFEMH010000207.1:872500-935162 GCA_022495995.1 Adenophora triphylla var. japonica | reverse complement strand
GGATGATCAAGTGATCGAGTGGCTGAACCTATTTAATAGGCTACCTACGTATCCCAATTGGGGAATCAAGCCAGTCGTAGTTCGGGTCTTCCGACCATCTTCGATGTCAATTCCCTAGAGCGACTGCTTTTAGGATGTCAACCTGGCGAGTGAGTTCGCAATGCTTTGTTGAAAGAAACTTCTCGGGGATGACCATTTTGGTCTGATGGTTAGAGTTGTATATCCGCTCTGCTGGGGATAGGGATGACCATTTTGGTCTGGTAGCTTTGAGTTGTATATCCGATCTGCTGGGGATAGGAATGACCATTTTGGTCTGGTGGCTGAACCTAATGATAGGCTACCTACGTATCCTTAGGAGGAATCAAGCCAGTCGTAGTTCGGGTTTTTGACCCTAAAATTTGACTATTTTTGGGAAGTCGCCCTGAGATCAGACTATTTTTTGGAAGTCGCCTTATGATCTGACTATTTTTGGGAAGTCGCCCTATGATCTGACTATTTTTGGGAAGTCGCCCTATGATCTGACTATTTTTGGGAAGTCGCCCTAAGATCTGACTATTTTTGGGAAGTCACCCTAAGATTTGACTATTTTTGGGAAGTCGCCCTATGATTTGACTATTTTGGGGAAGTCGCCCTATGGTCTGACTATTTTTGGGAAGTCACCCTATGATTTGACTATTTTGGGGAAGTCGCCCTATGGTCTGACTATTTTTAGGAAGTCACCCTAAGATCTGACTATTTTTGGGAAGTCTCCCTGAGATCTGACTATTTTTGGGAAGTCGCCCTATGATCTCGACTATTTTGGGAAGTCGCCCCAAAGATCTCGACTATTTTGGGAAGTCGCCCTGAGATCTGACTATTTTTGGGAAGTCGCCCTATGATCTGACTATTTTTGAGAAGTCGCCCTATGATCTGACAATTTTTGGGAAGTCGCCTTGAGATCTGACTATTTTTGGGAAGTCGCCCTAAGGTCTGACTATTTTTGGGAAGTCGCCCTATGATCTGACTATTTTTGGGAAGTCGCCCTAAGATCTGACTATTTTTGGGAAGTCACCCTAAGATTTGACTATTTTTGGGAAGTCGCCCTATGATTTGACTATTTTGGGGAAGTCGCCCTATGGTCTGACTATTTTTGGGAAGTCACCCTATGATTTGACTATTTTGGGGAAGTCGCCCTATGGTCTGACTATTTTTGGGAAGTCACCCTGAGATCTGACTATTTTTGGGAAGTCACCCTGAGATCTGACTATTTTTGGGAAGTCGCCCTGAGATCTGACTATTTTTGGGAAGTCGCCCTATGATCTGACTATTTTTGGGAAGTCGCCCTAAGATCTGACTATTTTTGGAAAGTCACTCTGAGATCTGACTATTTTTGGGAAGTCGCCCTATGATCTGACTATTTTTGGGAAGTCGCCCTATGATCTGACTATTTTTGGGAAGTCGCCCTAAGATCTGACTATTTTTGGGAAGTCACCCTAAGGTCTGACTATTTTTGGGAAGTCGCCCTGAGATCTGACTATTTTTGGGAAGTCGCCCTATGATCTGACTATTTTTGGGAAGTCGCCCTATGGTTTGACTATTTTGGGGATGATTGCGATTTATCGCTTTCCTCGTGTTGTGTGTGATAGCGTTTTAGGTGCCTCAAACCTTAATGATGGCGTCTTGGGTGCCTCGAACCTTCATGATGGCGTCTTAGGTGCCCTGAACCTTGGAGATGGCATCTTAGGTGCCTCGAACCTTGATTTGAAATGATTTCCCTTTGATGGTTTGGGATAGATGGTCTATTGGTGGACTTCATTTGAAGGGATCGGTCTTATGTTTGCTACCGAGGAAATGGATGATAATGGGAAAAGAAACGGGATTCCGTTAACTTCGCTGGGGATTTTATTAGCCTTTGTTGGAGTTTAGTTCAGGAGTATGAACCTAAATGGGGACTTAGTTCAGGAGTATGATTCTAAGTCGAGGTTTTGTTCAGGAGTATGAACCTAAATGGGGACCTAGTTCAGGAGTATGATCCTAAGTCGGGGTTTTGTACCTGAGGGAGACTGTTTGAGGGCGTTCTCGCTGGGGAAGATTTGAGCTTACGAGGATTACCGGGGAAAAGGGTGACCGTGTTGGTCAAGTGGCTGGACCTAAGGTAGGCTACCTACGTATCCCGAGTGGGAATCAAGCCTGGACGTAGTTCGAAAACTGCTGGGGATGGTCTTTGATGGTTTGACGGTATTTGGGAGTCACCCGAGGTTTGACTGTTTTTTGGGAAGTCGCCCTAAGATTTGATGATAATGTTGACTAAGATATGCTTTCATACCTGTGCTGTGCTTACCTGTAGCTGCCGGAAGGACTGAGGCTACGGCTGATGTTGATGAAGAGTTGTTGGGTTGCCGTTCGTGGGACGGTTTCTGCTGACGATTTGTTGTCTTTGGAGGCATTTTGACCTGAAGGAGGAGTTTGGTTGAGTCTGCATCTTGCTGGTGATCGTCAACCTTGTAGAAGTTGTTGAGCTTATCTTGATGCATCTTTGAAAACTTGGCATTTCTGTCCGGACTGTATTTGAGATCTTGGCGTCTCTAACCGAATTGTATTTGAGAGCTTGGTATCCCTGACCGAATTGTATTTGAGAACTCGGTATCCCTGACGAATTTGTATTTGAGAACTTGGCGTCCCTGACCGACTTGCATTTTGAGACCTTGGCATCCCTGACCAATTTGTATTTGAGAACTTGGCGTCTCGACCGACCGATTTGTATTTGAGAACTTGGCATCCCTGACCGATTTGTGTTCGAGAACTTGGCGTCCCTGACCGACTTGCATTTTGAGACCTTGGCATCCCTGACCGATTTGTATTTGAGAACTTGGTGCCCCTGACCAATTTGTATTCGAGAACTTGGCGTCCCTGACCGATTTGTGTTCGAGAACTTGGCGTCCCTGACCGACTTGCATTTTGAGACCTTGGCATCCCTGACCGATTTGTATTTGAGAACTTGGTGCCCCTGACCAATTTGTATTCGAGAACTTGGCGTCCCTGACCGAACTGTATTTGAGAACTTGGCGTCTCTGACCGATTTGTAGACACTGGAGGTGATCTGCACATGTTTTGCCCGGAATCATTTCTTGCCGAAAAGGGGCATTTGATTTCTTGCGATTTTGTTGAAACCATTGATTTTGGACTTTGGTAAATATCTTCCTTGTTGAGGGTAAGTCTCAATAGCGAAGGAAAATGGTCTTTCACGTTCGAATCCCTGCATTGGTTAGTAGAGAGGAAGATGTATATATGACATTCATGATGACAGATGCATGCATAGAATCAGAATGATTATGACAGTATCACTGCATATGTTCGCGAGATGATGCATTTACTTGCTTTCGAAGATGCACTTAGCCTAAGCTTTTGGCAGGGAAATTATGATTTATGATCTTCAATCACTTAGGATTTTTCCTATTGATTCAAGTTTTGTACATGCTACATGAGCCCTTGGGAGATTTTTGTGGGGATGCATGGTGATGAGAGGGGATGCATTGGGATATATGTGTCTGGAAACTGTTTGGAACAGATTTTGAGCAAGTGGGGGAGGTGAGAGCCCTCGATTACGATTTAAACAGTGGTTGTTGATGAGGTTTTGTTAACAGTATCACATGGACCTCAATCTCGATGAGATTGGATTCGGATCCCGGGTCTTGGTTGAAAATTTCCCTCTCACTCTTGGTCATTTGAAGCTGATGCTGACAGGCTCTAGGGCACGTTGATATGAGTGAAGCTTCTTTCATTTGGGTGAGCTGCGACCTCGGCCGAAACCTTGTTCGGAGAATGATTTGATGAAATTGCTAATGCAGGGAGAAACCCAGATCTTAAATCCCGATGCTACGGGAAGCTGCTATGTACCAAGTTCTGAAGCTGAAAATCTAGTTGTTGATGTGACTAGACCTTTCTTGTGACTTGATAAAATTCAGATCCAAAGGACCAACTTGACAAAGCCCCCGGATCCTATTAAAGCGAGGAAAGATCCCTTCTTTGGCAAAGCCTCGGTCTGAAGAACTGAGTAGGCAAAGTCCAGATTTTGAAGAAGCGACTTGGCGAAGCCCCAATCTAATAACCTCGTTGTCATTAGTAGAGTCCCAATCTGATTGGTAATGCAAAGCAATCCTGAAAATAATCTGACAAAGATCGAATCTATCTCGTAGTGAAAAACCCAATGTGGACCCAAAGATGACTATAGAAGCCCCAGCTTGAAGAGCTGATACAGAGAACACGGGAGAACCGCTTAGCAAGCCCCAAATAAGTGAAGAAATTCAGAGTAGTCTTACAGAGGAGGCACCCATCTTTTCAGACCTTAGTCAACCAGTCACTTGGACAAGACTCAGAAATGTTTACGTGTAGGGCATATCTTTTGAAAGGTGGGAATGTCTCCCGAATTTGTGTATGACACTCTCGCATTAGGTTTGACTCTTTTGAGAGAGTATAAGCATCACAAGGTGTGAAAAAGTGTATGGAAGCCCCCGCCGACGTAAAAGACAAAGTGTTTGGCTCTATTTCCTATGATGGAGAGAGAGAAGACTTGTCGAGACACTTGAAAACTTGTCTTATTCATGATGATCACAAGGCTGCTTAAAACCCTTTGTTAATGTTCGGTTTATTCAACTCCTAAATCTGATATGAACAAATATTTTGATTAATCATGAGGAGAAAATCAACTGATATCGAGAATCAAGCTCGGAAGAACGGAAAGTGTATAGGGACGATCCTTGATGAGACCGGATTTTTTTTTTGAGATTTGTTTGTGATTTCGACGGGACCATTTCTGGTTGCCTACGTTCCCTCCATTATGAAGAGCTCAGGTTGCCGTAGTTCGGGCCTATCCCGAATGAAAAGAGAACGAATGTTGAAATTCGAGGATCTGAGGACCTTTGGGGATTTTGAGGATTTGGAGGATTGAATAACATATCCCCTTAGAGTGTCCATGAAAGACACGGATGCGAAGCCCCAGTGGGACATCCACGACAAGTGTTTGTGGAGTAGAAATGAATTATGCTCACATCAGATATGAATTTGCACAATCTTTGATTGATGATTTTGAACCAAGATGGATTAGATTCCAATTTAAGCAAGCAATGAAGCGTTAACTTGATTTAGATCTTAAAGATATTATGATGAAATTGCTATCCGATAGGAATTGCAGCTGGGTTTCCGGGCTTCGATCGGCCATCGGGTAATTTTGGAAGTTATGACCTCTTAAAGTGAGAGGTCGGCTAGGCCTTTTGCTGACTGAACCTCTAAAAATGAGAGGTTGGCTTGTAGGGATGTGTTTGGGAAGATTGATTGCCTCTAAGAATGAGAGGTCAAATTTTGATTTTGGCCAAAGGCGAGGATAATGGTAACGGGGATATCCTCTAAAATCGAGAGGATGGCTTGGGATTGATTTAAGGTAATGGTGAGAGAAAGTCCAAGCTATCGACAACTTTTGCGAACTTGCGAGGATTCGGGCTCTTTTTTTTGATCATTGGAGAGCTTCTTGAGAAGTCGGGGACTTTTGTTGAATTGTGAGGATCGACGGTCCTCTATTTTTATTTTTTTTTGAAGTTCTTGCTTGAATTTTTCTATTTTTTTTTTGAAGAGCCTCCTGAGACGTTGAGGATTTTTGCTGAATTGCGAGGATTTTAAAATCCTTCCTTTGATAATTCGGAAGGCCCTCTTGAGGAGTTGAGGACTATCTTTCCTTCCTTCACAACTTGAACATTTTATGCATCGCTGACTCTCGAAGCTAACTTCTTTGGCGTTGCTTGGACTTCTCTCAATAAGGAGCAAAGGTGATGGCTAAACAGGGTTTCAAAACATGCCGATCTTGAAATGAAAGGATATTGTTTGGTGAGGGTAAGGTAATGGCTTTCCTATGGGTGAAAGGCTTCGACCGCAATCCTTACCGGATGACCTAAACGAAATTAAGTCTTCATTGCTTGCTTAAGCTTTAAATGAGAAAAGATCCATGCAAATTCATCGAGCAACGAGAGGATGATGATGAAAGGGATGTGAGCATATGAGATGCAAAATGGGGAGTTGGTAAGCCCCAATTTGGGAAGGATATCAATTGATTTTCTCACTCCGATTAATTTAAATATTAATCATTTCAAAGAATTAGTGGTTGAGCAGCACAAGTGATTATCTAGGATAAAACCATTTCAATTAAGTGTAATGTGGGTGTGCAAGTGATGTCTCGAGTCTAGCAAGAAAAGAAAAAAAGACTTATATTAAAAAGTTAAACATTTAACTACTATGTCCAAAATGGACTACAATGACAAATGTCCAGGAAGGACTTAGGTGAAAGAAAAGTACTAGAACCTACGAAGGTTGACTTAAAAGACTATTTTAAAGATAGGTAGCCCCTAGTCTAGCCGCTCTTTGTTGTTGGACCATGCATCTACTCTTCGACGCTGGAGATGGGGGCTATTGCGTGCATCTTTCCATCGTGGTTTCTTTGGCAATCTCTTGCTTAACCCAACCATTTTCATCATTCGCGATGGTCGGTCCACCGACCTCACAAAGGGGTGAGTCAAATTCCATTATGGCCACAAGTCTTGAATCACCAAACTCGACCATGTTGACATTCGGGTTGTTGTTTCTAGGGAATGGGTTACCGATAGTATTGGGCCCTTCGTGCACCTCTAACCTCCCTTGTTCAATCAAACTTTGGATTGCCTTTTTCAGGGGGACACAATCATCTGTCAGGTTCCCATGGTACTGATGAAAGGCACAATGCTTGGAGGTATCCAAAGGAGCATTGGGGTTTCTAGGCTGATAATTTTCCAAAGGCCGGAGCAAACCTTCTCTCACCAAACCTCTGAAGATATCACTCAAAGGCATCCCAATGTTTCTCAAGTCTTGGAGCCGGGATCCGGATGCATCGTTTCTTGGGAACAAAGGAAGTGGCATTGTTACAGCCCCGTCCCGCATAGCTAATCACTTCTTTACCTTTTGGTTGGGCGGGGAGGCGTGTTGGAGGTGGAAGAAACCCGGTATACGCAGTAAGCGAGTGCGGCGGTCGAGGCTAGCGATTGTAAGCCTTTTCGAACTTAGCCCCGGAATTAACCATTGCACGCAAGTCGCCGTAGGGGAAGTGACCGAGGGAAGCTCTCAAATGCGGCTTCAAGCATGACCGAAAGATATCTAATCGCTCCTCGTCGAGAGGAGGAATGGCCATTTCACTAAGCTTCAGGTTTCCACCTTTTATAGAAATCCCCAATATTCTCATCGTGGCGCCGCACCGTTGTCCGCAGTGTGTCAACTCGTTTGTTTCCCATTCCAAGTTGGCTTTATAATTATCCGTGAAAGTACCGGTAACTGTTCCCAAGTAGCCCTAGCTTCAGCCGCAATCGGAAAAACCATTTCAAAGCCCCCGACTCCAAAGAGAGATCAAGTAGTCACCAACCGCTGGTTTGTGCATCCCTTAGCTTTCATTGCCAAAGTGTAGGTGTCCAAGTGAGTTTTAGGGCACGCACTTCCATCAAACAAGCTTCGAGATTGGGCATCACGAACTTGTGAGGCAGGGTACAATTGAGTCGGGATCTCGTAGGCCGAAGAGCAAGTATTCCTTTTGACGGTCAATTCAGCGATTCGCGCTTTCATTTCCTTGTGTTGCTCTATAAACCAAGCCAATTGGGGATCCAAAGGTGGAGCGGGAATGCCTGAGCCGATATTTGAGCCAGGAAGAGGACTAGCTGTTGGTGGTGCATTGGTGGAAGGAATACCATATCCCGAAGCATAGGTGAAAACCTGTCCTTGGCCTAAATTACCCTGGGGAGTATAGGTAGGAGCTTGGGCAAAGGGATAGAACCCAGCGACTTGCTGTTGGCTTCCAATCGGCAGAGAAGATGGAGGCAGATCCGAGGTAGCCGATGGCTTGGATTTCGGAGTGAGGCCCATAAGTAGGCTTAAGTGCGGGCCGCCGTCCCCGGTTGTTGAATTGCATGGCCGGTTGTGGCGAGGATGCATAACCGAGAGGATACCGTGGTCCCGGTGATTCCGATGAAACCGGGATGGGGGCTTGGTAACCCATTGAACCCTGGGTGAGAAATGGGTTTGTGGAAGTTGTGTGAGGAGCAAATGAGCTAGCATCATTCCGAGGAGGGCTCTCGACCGTTGCCCCGAACCAAACCGGTGGCATTCCAAACCGTTGCTGCGAAAGTCCGGATTGATTGGTCCCAAACCGAGGCGGGATCCCAATTTGCTTTGGCATTCCGGGTATCCCCAACCATGGGAAGGCATTTCGCATGCGACTTTGTCCCCACCGAGGCATTGCGAACCGGCTCGTCGTCGAGCTGCGTGGATCCGGTGGTCTGCAGGTTGGGGAGTCGGCCGACCCGGAGATCGAGGAGCATGGGCTCGGTGGTAGTACCGTGGGAGGCCGGTGGTGGCATCCTGGAGTAGTCGGGTTGACCAAGAGCGGGATTGAGGTCTTCCTCTTCTTCCACAGTGAAGGTGCCATCTGGGTTGAGACCGGCGGCCAATCCATGGCTTTTGATAGCCTCCATAAGGTTGTTCACCGTGCTTCTGTCGCACTCTCATCCGTTCGGCTAACCGATTCCATTGCGGTTACGTTTGCTTGAGGAGTCCCGGAGGCGGAGTGACATTGTCCCCATCGTTACAGTGATGCGTACATTCTGAAACCCGGAGTCGGAACAAACGGTGAAGCTGACGATGCGCTTGACTCTTCCCAACTGATCAAACGGTGACCCGGTGCCCGAAACCAAGTTTTGTGCGGAGCTGCGGGGGATAAGACACGAGGGTTCAGATGTTTGGGAATTGAAGGTGGGTAGGTGTTTGGGCTTTGGGCTCATGCAACATGCAGTTATTTGTTCTTGCTTACTTAAAACATGTTTTATTAACATAATCGGTTGGAAAAGATTGCTCTTCTTTTTCGCAAACTACTCTGGATCCTGGATCAGTGGGCCCCGTCACTACGTCTATAAGCCCCTCGTATTCCACCTGTATTTCGACCTCCCCGGGTGGACAGCCCCGGGCGAGGGTCCTATAGGGCAAGCGGGTCCCACCGACCGAAAGAAAAACGATCCTAAAAGTCTGGCGGGTAATCGAGTCTTAACGAGCATTCGATGTACATTACGGACAAAGCTGACGTCAAAGTCAAGATCATGTCCGAGGGCTCGACAAAAAGTCGGCATGATTTGGACTGATAAATGTCCACGATTGATCTTGACTTGTCGTCAATTAGGCCGTAATTAGGCATGGAATAATTATTAATCCTTGATGACTCAGTGTCATGCTGGGAGTCTGTGTATAATTTGTGCCGCCGAGCCGAAGTCAAGGCGCCGGTCAATATCTTGGTCAAAGTCTGCGGCGGAAAACCGACGTAACTTCGATCGATTAGGGTCCCCGAAAGATATTGAGTCGGTATGCCGACAAAGGCTTGAAAGGAAAGGTCTATACACGGACAGGGCATGACACGAACCGTACTAAAACCAACCGGGTCTCGGACAAAGTGTGTCACGGACAAGTGCATGGTCGACACGAGGCTCCATGGGATGTTTGGGTAATCCTGTGCTTGCACCGAGAGGCGTAATAAGACCAAACGGGCCGCGACAAGGATTTCCTCGGGTTAGGGACGTAGTGTGCAGTGTACGGTCACGTGCGCGTAGTGTGCAAGCAGTCTATCTTCTTTTTTTGAGTAAAATAGAAATTTTTTATGTGTCTTAAAAATATGATGCATGATTTTCTTTTTTTTTTTGAAAATTTTTTTTTGAATTTTTTTTTTGAAATTTAATGAACACATAAGCACAAAAATTCCGACAGTTAGGGACATGATTCCGACAGTCAAAATTTTGACTTTTTCCGAGGCGGCCAAAACAACACGAAAATGTGCAAAAATCAACACACACAACAAATGATTTTTAAAGCCGGGACGGAAGCTTGACCCTCAAAAGCCTTTCTTTTTTTTTTGAAAACGATGATACCGGTACGTGGGATTGTTAAACCACAATTTATCCCCGACTCGTGTTAGGAGGCGATAACGGGAAGTTTAATGGTTTCCACCAATATATCAAATATCATTTTTTTTTTAGAAAAAGCTTATTTGTTCCCCAGAAAAGTCGCCACTGTGACGATGTTGAAATTTTCCAAACTCGCGGAAGAAATTCGATTTTTCGTTTCTTTGAAAACCAAATAAAAACCGGAAAAACGGAGTCGCCACGCCATTTTTGTTTTAAGGGCCAAAACTTTGAAAAATGCCTGAAATAAGAGATTTGGGTTCGGAGGTCACGTTACACGCCGGGAAGGACGTTAGTTTGCACCCGGAATGCCTCGTAAAACGAGTCTTCCAAGCTAAAAAAACCATTTGTTTGTTTGTGTGTGTGTGTGTGTGTGTGTGTGTGTGTGTTACTTTGGCCAAAATAAGTTGAAACTGAGGAAAGTAAAAATTGGGAATTCTTTATTAGACTTTGGAAAGATCCCATGATTTTTGGTGTGATTTTTGGGTTGAGATTTGGTACTCAAAAGATTTTTGGAAGTTGAAAACCATTTCTGCCAGAATGAAAAAGGCAGTGGACACTTGATTTTGAAATGGACTTTAGGGCTTTAAAACTCCAGAATCTTGGAAATGTCCGAGAATGAAAAATGTTCAAAACACCTTAAATAAGGTTTCTGTAAAAGAACTTCCCATTTTGGAGATGATTTGAGGGACCAAAACCTTCTGGAAATCTCAGATGTGAAATCTGGATTTCCAGAGACTGATGAACTGACCTTTAAAGGAAAATTTGAAAAATGGAGTTTTACTCACGAAAAAAATAAAGTAAAAATATGTCTGGAAATCTCTGGATGTTGGCTACAAAAAGTGTTTTGTAGTCAACACCAAATTCCAAGTTTATCTGTGTCCAAAAAATTATACCATGGACTGGGGTCTTAGAAAATTGCTACTGGACAGCAACTTCTCAAGAAGGAAAACATGATTTTAAAGAGGGTTTGGCATCCATGCTTGTCCCCATTTCCCTAGGTTTTGATTAGTAGTCACTATAAATTTTAGTGGTGATCTACTATATCAAACCATCCTTGGGGTACATTAGGACTTAAGCATTTCATTTGCTTGGGAAGGGGAATTTTGTAGAGATGAAATTAAAGAGAAAAATCAACTAGAGATTTAAAATGTGGACCATTTGAGATGGTCATTCATGAAGATGAACTTCAAGATGACCATCTTAGGTCAAGATTTAAGTTAAACTAGACATAAAGTAAATCAAAGTAAGGAGAACAAGATGAACAAGAAGTTAAAAGGAGTTTTAGGGTTTAGAGAAGGAGGGCTTTACCAATGGTGACACCCTATCTTCCTAGGCTTGGAATTTGACTTGAGGAGTATCAAGATTTGGTGTTTGGATTTTTGTTTGAGTGAATTCAAGGCTTGAATGTGTTTAGGGTTTGATGATAGAGTTGGTCAAAGAGAAAACAAGTAGATAACACTTAAGTCCTCTATGTTTTCTCTCTAATCCTCCTCCTAAGGGGTGATTTGAGCTTAGATTGGTGTATGTATGAGAGTATGTATGAGAATGTTTTGAAAGTATTTTGAGTGAGTGGGGTTTGGGAAAGATTGAAGAGAAAATGGTGGCAATTCTAGTGAATTCCCACTGTTTTCTCCCTATTTTTCGCCAGAATACAGCTTCTATGAGCCAATTGTGTTGTGTAGACTGAGAGAGGAGGGGTCAATTTATAGGCCACTGAAATCTTCAAAGATGTCCGCGCGGAGGGTATTGTAAACGTGCACTGTTCATTAAATACAGCTCCAGGCTTTGAACAGGAAGAATAAAATTCAAAAATCCAGCAGTTTATGTTTTTCAACTTGCCCAATTCGGATTTTTTCAATTTCTTTTGCTTTTTGAGATTCTTTCCTTGGTTTATCTTTAAATGGCAAACCCTAATCTACCCTTGGTTGGTTAGAAATGTTAGAAATGTTAGAAATGTTAGAAGTCCACCGAAAGGCCTTTTCAAATTAAGGTTCGAGGCACCTAAAACGCCATCACCATCCAGGTTTGAGGCACCTAAAACGCCATCATCAAGGTCCGAGGCACCTAAAACGCCATCATCATCAAGGTCCGAGGCACCTAAAAAGCCATCACCATCCAGGTTCGAGGCACCTAAAACGCCATCATCAAGGTCCGAGGCACCTAAAATGCCATCATCAAGGCTCGAGGCACCTGAAATGCCATCATCAAGGTTCGAGGCACCTAAAACGCCATCTCTAAGGTTCGAGGCACCTAAAACGCCATCTCCATGGTTCGAGGCACCTAAGACGCTATCACACACAACACTAAGAAAGCGATAAATCGCAATCATCCCCAGCAGAGTCGCCACTGTGATGATGTGCCCACCTAAAATTTCTCGCGGGAGGAATTCGATTTTTTGCGTTTCTTTGAAAAAACCAAATAAAACCCGGAAAAAGAACGGAGTCGCCACGCCATTTTTGTTTTAAGGGCCAAAACTTTGAAAAATTCCCGAGATTAGAGATTTGGGTTCGGAGGTCATGTTACACGCCGGGAAGGACGTTAGTGTGCACCCGGAATGCCTCGTAAAACGAGTCTTCCAAGCTGAAAATCATTTGTGTGTGTGTGTGTGTGTGTATGTGTTTTGGCCAAAATAAGTTGAAACTCAGAAAAGTAAAAATTGGGATATCTTTTTAAGACTTTAAACTGATCCCATGATTTTTTGGAAGATTTTTGGATTGAGATTTGGTACTCAAAAGACCTTTTGAAGTTGAGAGTCACTTCTGCCAGAATGAAAAAGGCAGTGGACCTTTGATTTTGAAATGGATTCAAGGGCCTTAAAACTTCATAATCTGGATAAACTCAGAGAATGAAAGTTGTTTCAGACACCTTAAATAAGATTTGTGCGAAGGAATTTTCCATTTTGGAGAAGATTTGAGGGGTCAAAACCTTCTGGAAATCTCAGATATGCAATCTGGATTTCCAGAAGCTGATGAACTGGCCTCTAAAAGAAAATTTGAAAGGAGGAGTTTTACTCACCCAAAAAATAAAGTAAAAATATGTCTGGAAAGCTCTGGATGTTGGCTACAAAAAGTGATTTGTAGTCAATACCAAATTCCAAGTTTATCTGTGTCCAGAAATTAAGACAATGGACTGGGGTCTTAGAAAATTGCTACTGGACAGCAACTTCTCAAGAAAGAAAAAATGATTTTAAAGGGAGTTTTTGCATCCATGCTTGTCCCCATTTCCCTAGGTTTTGGTTAGTGATCACTTGATATTTTAGTGGTGATCTACTATATCAAACCATCCTTGGGGTACATTAGGACTTAAGCATTTCATTTGCTTGGGAAGGGGAATTTTGTAGAGATGAAATTAAAGAGAAAAATCAACTAGAGATTTAAAATGTGGACCATTTGAGATGGTCATTCATGAAGATGAACTTCAAGATGACCATCTTAGGTCAAGACTTCAAGTTAAACTAGACATAAAGTAAATCAAAGTAAGAAGAACAAGATGAACAAAAAGTTAAAAGGGAATTTTAGGGTTTAAAGAAGGAGGGCTTTACCAATGGTGACACCCTATCTTCCTAGGCTTGGAATTTGACTTGAGGAGTATCAAGATTTGGTGTTTGACTTGAGGAGTATCAAGATTTGGTGTTTGGATTTGTGTTTGGGTGGATTCAAGGCTTGAATGTGTTTAGGGTTTGATGATAGAGTTGGTCAAAGAGAAAACAAGTAGATAACACTTAAGTCCTTTATGTTTTCTCTCTAATCCTCCTCCTAAGGGGTGATTTGAGCTTGGATTGGTGTATGTATGAGAGTATGTATGAGAGTGTTTTGAAAGTATTTTGAGTGAGTGGGGTTTGGGAAAGATTGAAGAGAAAATGGTGGCAATTCTAGTGAATTCCCACTGTTTTCTCCCTATTTTTCGCCAGAATACAGCTTCTGTGAGCCAATTGTGTTGTGTAAACTGAGAGAGGAGGGTTCAATTTATAGCCCTTTGAAATTGACAAACATGTCCGCGCGGATTGGGTTGTAAACGTGCACTGTTCATTAAATGCAGCTCCAGGCTTTGGACAGGAAGAATAAAATTCAAAAATTCCAGCAGTTTATGTTTTTCAACTTGCCCAATTCGGATTTTTCCAATTTCTTTTGCTTTTTAAGATTCTTTTCTTGATTTATCTTTAAATGGCAAACCCTAATCTACCCTTGGTTGGTTAGAAATGTTAGAAATGTTAGGAATGTTAAAACTTCCGTTAATTTTCTAACGAAAATGCCAACAACTCAAATTGGAGTACTTACACTATTGTATAGTACTCGATGAGATATTTCCAACCATATATGGCACGTCTCAATCGAAGTCTGTACGAAGAAGTTATAACCTTCGAAGTTTGTCGAGGAATGTACAAGTCGACGAAGCACGGGAGCGTACGCCCCCAAAAAAGGGGAGCCCCCGCTCCCAAATTCCAGAAACTCAAAGGGTGTGATCTCTCCAAAATTGTCGCAAAAACTCCCAAAAATGTCGCTAAAACCGTCGCAAAGCCCATTCGCGACAGTTACAACCGAATCCTTTTCATACTAGATTTTTTATTCTAGTTTCCTAATTTTTGACCCTCCTCTCTTACCCTAGTATATATAGAAGACATCTAGCCATATTTTTATATATTTTATCTTCTCATAACATAATTTTTTAGTTGTAAACAAGATCTACAAAGATTTATATCAAGAATTCCATTGAAGATTTATGCAAATTATTTAAGTTTATTGATATTCAATATGATTATGAGTGGATAAATTTCTTGTACTATGGAATGGAGGTAATGTCTATTAATTAATATTGTGATCAATCAAGGGTTTGGTTAATCTAAAGTATTTCTTATCTAAGTTTTTTAAAACTACAATCACATTTGTAGATGTGATTGGTTTTTAAACTAAATTTGTGTATGTGATTGACAAGTGATTGTTCGATCCATTCAAGTCAAACTTTTGAATGAATATAATCTAGGTTTTCACAAGTGATTGCAAACCAAAATTATAGGTTCTTAATCTGAGGGTTTGATGGGTTCTTGAATATTAAGTGGATTTTGTAGAAAACCTAATATTTGTATAATATTAAATTGTGGACGTGTGAACGCCCAATTTTACTAAAAAGGATGAACCCCCAAATATAATTTATTGTATTATTAATTGAAATATTGGTGCGATATATATGAATCATTTCTAAATCCTTCTTACTTGGAATTTGTTAATATTTTACTTGCTTTGTTTATTCTTATTTTTAGGAGTTAGATAGTTAAAACTAAAATAAAAACCCAAATCTTTTATTTCTTGTTTCATTGTCGAAAGTCGAATTGTGGATACACAAGTCCATTTGTATTCGACCCTTGCCAAGTGTATATTACTACTACGATAATTCGTGTACTTGCGAGATATTTTTATTACGAGTGGGATTTTCCCCATCATGTTTTTAGCGCCGTTACCGGGGATTTGTTTTGTAATCCACAATTTAATTTTCAACATTGTATTTCTTTTGTTTTTCTTAATTCTTCTTTGTATTTAATTTTATTTTTCTTTCTTTTATAAAATTAATGTGTGAGATACTCTTAAAGGGATATATGAAATAAGCACCTATGACGAGTTGGTTGAAGAGAGATTGTTCCAACAATTGTCCAATTTGTCTGAACAAGTAGAACAATTAACAAGGCTAGTTGTAAATAGAAATTTTGCAAATTATACTATTCAAGAGGCATGTTCTGCTTTTGGTGTTTATTCTTATGCTACTGACGCTTGTCCATCTAGGACATATTTTCTTGAGTACTCTCCACAGGTGCAAGAGAGCTTCCCCTTCCCATCTTAGCAATCATTACTTGTGTCGTCCCCAAATTCTTATAAACAAGATTGGGAAAATAAACCTTCAACTCTGATTTGGAGAATAAACGACGAAGGGGAAGAGGTAGTATATGATCCAACTTGTGAGCCAAGTTATTATGCTGACCTACCACCACCTAGAGGGCAATTTTTAGAGGAATCAGAATGGAGTTTTATCTATAAAATCCCCAATGATGACTCTAAGAAAGAACTACAACCTGAAAAGAAACCTTTGGAGAACGAAATGAAGGATTTTGTCTATAAGATCCCCATTCTTAACTCTAAGGATGAATTACCTATGGATAGTTCAGGTTGGCCGATGGAGGAGGTAGAGAAAACATGGCATGAGCAAGTTTGTGATGAGATTGAATTTGCCATATATGGTGAGGAGAAGATGGATGGTGAGGAGGTTCACAATGCGGATGAGAATTCGCAATCCCTTATCAATCTAAATGAAATCTTGACTATCAGTATTGTACCTTCTCCTTCTCATTGTGGAAAAAAGGTGGTGAGAGCCACAGGTGAAAAAGTCCAAACGTAAATGTCATAATTTCTCCTTTGTGCTAAATGATATGATAAAAAGGGGGATATATATGGGGCTTAATCTGAAAATAAAGATCCGTAAAAATGCAAAGTGGGCCAAAGGATGGAAAGTCAAGTCTAAGCGCGGGCAACTGTCGGGCTAACGACCTTAATCAAATGCGCTTATTGGGAGACAACCCAATTAGGTACCTTTTTATTTGCTTTATTTAATTTATTTGTTGTGTCATATCATCCTCTTAACCCAAGGCATGTTTTTGTCGTTATGCTATGAGCAAATAGCATGTTTTGAGTTTGGGGGTAGATATATTTACGAGTTTGTGGGTTTATAGGGGAGTGTATATAGTGTTACCCTCCAAAAAAATTCAAAAATTTTGCTCTTTTCATATTTTGGGATGTTGGCTAAAGTCTATGATGATTTGAGTGTGCTTCAATTTTAAAATATTGAGTGTTATTATTAATATGGAGATATAATTGCATTGAAACATGTAAAATATGATTACTTCACCCTTCACTTGCATACTATATTTTCTTGATCATTGTTACCAACTTAGAAGATATTTATAGGATCAATTTTGCATTTTCGGGGACCCTAGAACATGTTTGCATGATTGTAAATAACACATCAATTAGGCTACTCAGGAAGTGATAAATGGCTAATTTCTTTGAACCCAATTTGTGAGCATTTAACTTTCTCGTCACTTATAAATTTTTCGCTAGAACCCATTTTGAGGTTTAAAAAGAATGGAAATCTCTCACAAAGTGAGAGGTTATCTTAGACCGACATTCGCCATCTTTGTACCCACATTACCCTACCATTTGAACTTATACACTATTTTCTCATTTTTTTAAGAAAGTGAAACTAGGGAATGATTGGGAAATTATGGGTTATGCTTGGGTATTCCGTCGCTAAAGACCCAGTTTCTATTAGTGAAATGCTTGAGTGGAAAAAAGCCAACAAAAGAAAGAAAATGGTTATGTATTGAAAAAGAGATGCAAGTGCAATGTATTGAATGCTTAATACTATTCGTGATCTATATGCATGCAAAGCAAAGAAAAGAAATAAAAGAAGAAGAAAAAATGAAAAGCCTTGCTCTCTGTTATGCTAAATTGGAAAGTGACTGAAAGAAAGAAAGGGAGTGATCAACCCCATGTGTGAAAGTATGTAAAAATTCTAAGTTTGGAGGTTGAAATATAGGTTGGCATGGGTGAGCGGAGTGATACACTCAAGTGAGAAAATATTTTGAAGACTCACTAGCTTCACTTGATTGACTTCGTATGTCCTTACCTTCATTTGTAACTGTGAACCTAGCCCGCGATTTTCGCTATGCATTACAAGCTATAAATCCATATTTGATCCCTAATGAATAGCCGGGTTGACAATTGTGTTCAAACATGCATATGAGTGTCCTTATACTTTTATCTTATTATTTTTAGAGCATGACACAAGTGACCCTATAGAATATCTTACTTTGATGACGATGATCTCCCATGATTCATTCATCTTTCATTATGTGGTGGAGAATTGTAAATTAGATGCATCCATGTAATTATAATCCCATGTTCATAATAACTCTTATAGATTATGTATGTTGTAAAGATTCCAGACATGCATGGCCAACAACCTTTCATATGAAATGAACAATCCCAAAAATATTTATTTATTTGTTTTAGTTAGTTAGTAGTTTTATTTTGTTTTTGTTGTGTTTTACTCGGTACGAACAAAAAATAAGTTTGAGGGTATTTGATAGATGTGTTTTCACCCATCCAAAGAATATATCTTTAGACCTATTTTACGCTCAAACTTGGGTTGTTTGATGGATTTTTGGAGTGTTTATAAATATAGGGAATGAAAGGAGAAAGTCGCGTAACATGATATTAAAGGATATAAAAAGGAACGATCGAAAACAAAGAGGCAAAAGGAAATAATAAAAATTTCAGAAGTACAAAGATAAAAATAACCAGAGAATTCACTACCATTGGATATTACTCGTCGAGAGGTTTCCAACCATATATGCCACGTCTCAATCGTAGTCTGTATGAAAAAGTTATAACCTCCGAAAATTTGTCAAGTAATGTACAAAGTCGACGAAGCACGAGAGCGTTCGCCCCCTAAAAGGGGAGCGCCCGCTCCCAAATTCCAGAAACTCAAAGGGTGTGATCTCTTCAAAACCATCGCAAAAACTCTCAAAATCGTCGCAAAATCCCCTTTCGTGACAATTTCTGCATAATCCTTTTCAAACTTGGTTTTTGATCCTAGTTTCCTAATTTTTGACCCTCCTCTTTTACCCTATTATATATAGCATACCTCTAGCCATTTTTTTATATTTTTTACCTTCTCATAACATAATTCTTTAGTTGTAAACAAGATTTACAAAGATTTATATCAAGAATTCCATTGAAGATTTATGCAAATTATTGAAATTTTATTAATGTTTAAAATGAACATGAGTGGCTAATTTTCTTATTTTATGAAATGGAGGTAATGTCTATCAATCCTTTATGTCTTAATTAATAGTGTGATTAATCAAGGGTTGGGTTCATCTAAAGTATTTCTCATTTAAGTTTTCTAAACTATAATCACATGTGTAGATGTGATTGGTTTTAAAACTAAATTTGTGTGTGTGATTGACAAATGATTGTTCAATCTATGCAATTCAAACTTTTGAATTAATATAATCTAGGTTTTGACTTATCTGAGGGTTTACTGGATTCTTGAATATTAAGTGAACTTTGCAGAAAACCTAATATTTGCATAATACTAAATTGTGTACATGTGAACGCCCAATTTTACTAAAGAGGATGAGCCCCTAACTATGATTGATTGTATTATTAATTGGCATGTTGGTGGGATATACATTAATCTCATTTTGTAGATCCTTTTTCCTTGGAATTTTGTAATATTTTACTTGCTTTGTTTATTTCTTATTTTAGGTTAGATAGTTAAAACCAAAATAAAACCCCAAATCTTTTATTTCTTGTTTCATTGTTGAAAGTCGAATTGTGGATACACAATTCCCTGTGAATTCGACACTTGCCAAGTGCATATTACTCCTAGGATAACTCGAGCACTTGTGATGTATTTTTATTACGAGTGGGATTTTCCCCATCACTCATCGGCCCTTGTTCTCTTGTGGTCGGCTGCCTGGTGCTTGACCTAGGCCTCCTTGGCATCTACCAGAACGGCCTGGATTAAGGCCTCCCTAGACTCAGGAGGCAAGTACCCAGTACCTTGGGACTCCCCTGCATCACCACCATGCCTGGCACGGCCCTCTTTAGTAACCTCCTCGGCCCCACCAGCTGTCTTAAGGGGCGACGCTCCAGCCTCCTTGGTGGTAAGGACAGCTTGACGAGCAGTTGCGTCTCCACAACCCTTAGTTCTGGTCGAGGACTTGGAGGTCCTCCTCTACAGCTTCATGAGCTCCCGAGGGTCAAGCGGCAAATATCACACTTAGAGTGGAAGATTTGCCCGCGTTGCACCCACTTGTTGGGATAATTGTTCCCCCTTACAACGGGAACCATTGGTACTAGTCCATTAAGAGGGTCGGGCATTATGCGCGCTAGGACATAATAACGATGGTCGGCCTCAAGACTTGACCAAAAGAGGGTCCCACCTCGGCAAACCTCTCCAACCTCTCAACTAATCGGTCACTCCACTCCGGCCTCCATACCTCCTCCAGCACTGATAGAGGCCTAGTAGGGGCTGCAAACTCCCATCCTTTCCTGTTGTCAACCCTTATTACATGGTTGTTCTAGCCGGACACCTTACTCGACATAAGATAGATGATCTTTGGTCGATTAGGATCACTCCTCACCAATACCACATCGGTCTCCTCCTTATAGATAACTTGGAAAAAAATTATGGTAAGCCGATTGGCATGGTTCAAAGCCCGGGCTACGGTATAAGACGATGAAGCCAGTCGGATACCTCATGGCATTGGCTCCAATCATGGCCGACATGGCTTGGATGTCCTCCAGGAACTCACAAATAAATGGATCGAAGGGAAGACAGAGACCAAGCTGAAAGTGTTTGTAGAAAAAAGAGACGTAGTTCAAGTTATAAAAGAAATCACTCAAGGCGTCCTCATCACCTAGAGGTAAGGTCGGGTTATAAGAAAGGCGATATTCATCCCTAGAAACCCCATAATTTTGATGCAAGACCTGGATCATTGGGTCACCAGCCTTAGCTTGTCTCGCCCTGGGCATGCTCGATCTCCCGCTCTGAGATCGGCCACGACCACCGTGACGGGCACCAGCACGTGTACCTTCATCAAATGTTTCTACAATTCTCCCCGACGTAGAGGGACTAGCTTCGGGACGGGCAACAAGTTGTTCTCTCCTCCCAGACATATCTACAGAAGAAATAAGGGTATTAGTACTACTAGACATAGAAAGAAATAAAGATGAGGACGAGGAAGTATCCTCTCCCCTCGTCTCATAGATGAAAGTCGAGTAAGTACCCTCCTAGCAGAGAGAGGTCGCTCCAAGAGCCCGAATTTTAAGTAGTAGAGGTTAATATGATCAAGGATCTCACTCCACCCCCAAAACACCACCACGTTGGGACTGTTGATGTAGAGACGGTCAATCCTAAACCAACTAGGATACGCCACGTCGGTCCTAGATGATTTGTACCTTGTCAAAATTTCCCCAATCTCATTCAAACTCACCATCAACCATGGACCATCAATTCTTTTGTAAATCTGAGGATTTTGGGTGTGCTAACAATACACGGTGTTTGGATTACTCCTCAAGTACGTGCCATGATGAACACGAAGGAAGCTCCACACACAACAATGGCGGTTTCTAAAACCCTAACAGAGCTTAAATTTGAAATGTATAAAAAGGGGCTTATAGGAAGAAGATTTACCCGTTTATGAAGATGGAAAATGAGATATTCGAACGAAGTGAACTTAAATACCCAAAAATCAAATCAAATGCAAGAAGCTCTCCAAGAAATTTGAACCTTATATGCTTCTTCTCAAACACAATGGTGATAAAAGAGTAAAAATGAGGAGGGTTTTGCCTTTTATACCCAGATCCGAGCGGGTATGGGTCGGGTAAAAGGGGTTGCACGATCTCCCACTACCCAAATTAAATGTTGATGCGTGTTCCCAAGAGGAATGTCTCGTCAAGGATAAGCATGTCCATCAATGTCCAAATCCGCCGGTTAAAATGATTAGTCGCCTCGTATTACGAGAAAAACCTTTTGTAGACGTAAGTCGAGGACGAGATACATTTTATCCTCGACTAAGTCGAGCTATAAAGTCGGGGGACACTGAACGGTATAAACCGAGCATCACCATGGGTCATAAAATAGGCAAGGCCCAATGGCTCTAGCCCAGAGCAAAGGATTAATTACACAACTCCAAAATACGACATGGGGAGTGGCTCTCCCTACCCATGCTCGTCCTTTTATCTCGACATAGCCCTATGTCGACCTAGGTATAATAAAAAATCGTCCTATGACAAGGACGATCATGAAATGTATTTAAGTCGATCAAGGCCAAGCCTGGCATGTCGACCATGGTCATGTCAACCACATTTAAGCATACCAAGGCTATATTTAGGATGACAAAAGGAGTGGGCTTCCCTACCTTTGGACGTCGACCAACAAACATGCAACCAGAGACTATGTCGACCACCTAGCATGGCATGCCCGACATGCGCCCATAATAAAGATCTAGTCCTAGTCAAACATGGAAACCCCGGAATTAGGATATGAGTAAGATTCAACTTCTTATTCTCTCATAACTTTCTATCCAATGCAGGAAACTGTTTCCAACCACTATAAATACATGGCATAAATCATGAAATTATGGTAAAGCATTCTTTTACTATGAACTATTGTCAATTGATTGCTCTTTAAAATACCAATACTTACTCTCTCGCCGGAGGACATTTTCCAGTGAAGCCCCGACTTAATTTACATGTTTGTTTACATTTTTAAGGCTATTCAAATCACCAGGAATATCCGAAGCACTGTATTTGGACTGATCCAACATTTTTGGCATCACTAGTGACCTCTATGCACACATGCAACTGATCATTAATCTTCCAACTAAATGTTTGTGGATGATGCTTTAAAAAAAGGGCAAGTGATGACAGAAGTGAGGTGGGTGGTAGTGGGTGATAGCAGCATTAAGATGGTGGTAGTGGATACCAGTGTTAGGGTGGTGGTGGTGGTGGTGGATGGCGGCGGTGGTAGCAATTGTGGGGTTGTAGGGGAAGTGGTGGCAGTGGGTGGTTGCGGTGTTGGCAACAGTAGAGTGGATGGTGGTAATCACGGTAGTAGTGGTGGTAGAATTCGACCAACTTTTGTTATTACAAGTTCAAAATTGATAGAATTGGCAATTGAGATTACAAAATGGTACTAGTTTGAGGTGTTTAGTCTTTATTATTGTATAATTTTTTCAATAGAAAATTATAACTTAATTTCCACGTAAGTGCACATAACCACTTAATATGATGTTTTTGATAAAAATTGTTAAAATTTTATATTTTTGATCAATTTCTATCCTCATAAATTGACAAATTGACCAAGCTTCAAAATATCGTAGACAGATCTTATTTTAAATAAATAAGTTACCCATCTAAATAAGATGTTTTAAGGTATTGATGATTTTATTTTGGTTTTTATTAATGGTACATAAATGGTTTCAATACCCCCATTTTTTCAAACCCCTTTAAAATACGACACATCAGCTTCTCTCTCCTTCACCTAATTATTCAACATCCCATTCAATTTTAATCCCTACAATGGTTTTAATACTCACATTTTTTCAACACCCTTCCACCTCATCATCCTATACCCCACCACTTTTATTTTATTTTATGTTCTTTATTTTTATGATTAGTAAAATAATAATAATTATTCTCATTTATAATTAAAAAAATACTACATACTTAATTATTATTTCTAATTGCAATTAAATAAATACGAAAAATGACGATAATTATTATTAAAAAATATTTCATACTTAATTAAAAGTAATACATCAATGAAAAATATATTTCACTAAAAAATAGGAATTTTTTTTTTTTGGAAAATGAAGGATACTGAGAAATTTATATTAAAAAAAGAGTATTTTTTTGTGTATCCAAATCAAATGAAAGAGGACTCTATTTATAGAGAATTTTTTTTATGAATTTCGGTGTTAAAAAATTTAAAAAAATTAATTTATTACAGAATAATTGAGGTAAAAAAAATCGGATAAAAAAAATCTGAAATCCAACAGCCAATGAACGCCTGCCACATGTCAAAATCTAAAAAAAAAAGAAAACAACTGGAAGAGACGCGCCTCTGTCGACGCGTGTGATACACGTGCCAAAACCCACCAATTCGAGAGCGACACGTGGCAAAAACGGGGCCCAAATTTTTTTTCAACACCTATTCAATTTTTTCAACAAAATGGAAAATTTTCAACCGTTGAAAAAATTTTCAACACCCCATTGCATTGGATTCAATTGTTGAAAAACTTTTTCAATAAACTTTTTTTTTTTTTTACCATTGTAAATGGTAGACCACTTACAATGGGTATTTGAAAAAAAAAAAAAAATCAACTATTGAATCCTTGCAATGACTTGTTGAAGAATTTTTCAACTGTTGAAAACTTTTAATTTTGGTGAAAAAATTCAACAAGTGTTGAAAATAAAATTGCCCCCCCCCCTTTTGCCACGTGTTGCCATAGGATTGGGCCGCTTTTTTCAAATTCCATCCAAATTTTTCAAAGACAATTATCTTATATAAAAAAAATTAAAAAAATAATTTTTTTCACACCAAACTTCATAATTTTTTTTTCTCTATAAATAGAATCTTGTTTCATTTGATTTGGACACAGAAAAAAAACACTTTTTTTAAATATAAATTTCTCAATTATATTGAAAATAAGGAATAAAAAATAAAATAAAATAAGTATGAATTATTTTTTTAATTATAAATGATAATAATAATTATTATTATTATCACTAATAATTTTTTTAATTAATAATAATTATTATTATTTTACTAATCAAAAAAATAAAGAATACTCCCTCCGTCCCACCTCACTTGACACCCTTGAGGTGGGCACGAGAACTAAGAAAAAAGAATAAAATAAAAAAAATGTGTGGTAGAAAATGAAGAGAGAGAATGAGTGGGGTAAATAGTAGTGTTGGTTGAATAAATTGAGTGGTGGAAAATGAAAAGAGAGAATGAGTGGTGTGGTAGAGTGAATATAAAATTATAAAAAGTAAGCTATTTTGGGAAGTGTCAAGTGAGCTGAGACGGTCCAAAATGGAAATAAGTGTCAAGTGAGGTGGGACGAAGGGAGTATAAAATAAAATAAAAGTGATGGGATATAAGATGATGAGTTGGAAGGGTGTTGAAAAAATAAGGGTGTTGAAACTATTGTAGGGGTTAAAAATTAAATGAAGTGTTGAGTAATCTATAAGTATATAATAACAAGATTGTGGTAAATAGAGGGGCTTCGAAGGGCATTTTAGTCCTTTCACACGGTGGCAAAATGGCAAATAACCCGGCTGAAATCGGATGTGGCAAGCTATGATTGGGGGAGGGGTTTTTTTTTTTTTTTTTTTTTTTTTAAATCAATTGGGACATGTGTCATCCGTTGGGTGGAGGGCGTTCTCGTCATTTCCTTGGAGAGTGTCTTACACGCTCCAACAAAGGAGAGTTATGGCAGTTTGAATTTTTTTTTGGCCACGTGGCGCGTTTTGGTTGGCTGACGTTTTTTTTTTCACCCAATTCTTTTACCTAAATTATTTTATAATTAATTAATTTTATTAAAAAAAAAATTTACACCAAAATTCATAATTTTTTTTTCTCTTTAAATAGAGACTATTTTCATTTGATTTGGACACAGAAAAAAAATAATTATTTTAAATATAATTTTTTTAATTATCCTTTGTTAATTTTCCTTTTTAATTTTTCAATATGTTTTTAGTCAAAATTAATTAAGTGTCAAGTTTTTTTTTTTTAAATTATAAATGATAATGATAATAATAATATTTTTACTAATTATAAAAATAAAGAATATGAAATAAAATAAAAGTGATGAGGTATAGGATAATGAGTTGGAAGGGGTAATATGGTTATTGGGTTTATTTTAGTTCGATATATCAAATAATTTATTTATTTTATTTTTAAAAAAATTGAATTATAGTAAATAAAGTATTAATAAAGAAGAATATCGAAAAAGATGGTCATCATTTTTAAAATTTTTATTGAAGTGCTTGTCAATATTTTAAAAAATATAGATAGTATAAATTAGTATTTTAAAAGAGGGTGAGGAAGAAGTGGGTTGGGTTTGATGAGGGAGTGGGGGTTTGGGGAAATTTTTTTCATTTAACACAAATGTTATTATTTTTAGGATTTTTATTTTTCTTGTCAAAATTAAATAAGTTAAATTGAAAATAAATATCATAATTATGTTCATGATGAGTTAATGTAAATAAATATGATATATTATTTTCTAATTTTATAATTTTTTCCTCTTTTTTTTTCTTTCAATAAATGTACATATATATAATTGTTTTCTTTACCATTTAATGGTGGGCTTGAAAATTATGCTAAACGGAGATATTTACTCATATCTATATCTATATCTCTATATATCTATATATAAAAGGAAGATTGTGGTAATTAAAGAGGGTTTGAAAGGCATTTTTGTCATTTCACACCATGGCATAAATGCAATTAATTTGCCTGAAAACACATGTGGCAAGCTGTGAATGGGAGTTTTTTTTTTTTTTAATAAATTTGGACACGTGTCGGCCATTTGGTGAAGGGTGCTGTCGTAATTTCCATGGCGCGTGTATTACACGCGCCGACAACGGCGCGTGAAAACAGATGAAATTTTTTTTTTGACACGTATTTGGCTGGTAGGATTTTGGCTTTTTTTTATTAACCCATTTCTTTTACCTAAATTATTTATAATAAATTAATTTTATTTTTTATTTTTTTACACCAAAATTCTTAATTTTTTTTCTATTTAAATAGAGACTATTTTCATTAGATTTGGATACAGAAAAAAAAACCCTTTTTTAAATATAAATTCCTTAATTAACCTTTGTTAATTTTCCTTTTTAATTTGTCAATATCTTTTTAGTCAAAATTAATTAATTGTGAAGTATTTTTTTAATTATAATTGATAATGATAATAATAATAATAATATTACTATTGTTCATATACTAATAAATGGGATTTTTTTTTGTTTACAAGGGCAAAATGGTACACACATTATTTCATTAAGGGAAACCAAGTCTTCCAACTTTAGAGTATAGTAATATTCATAAAATCTTAAGACTTACAAAAAACTTTTTTTAGATATTTTCACAAAGGTTTTATTTCAAGACTTAAAAAATGATTTCTTTTATAGATATATTTAAATACTGACCTATAAATATTAAAAATTCATGAACTAAAAATTTATTTATTTTATTCAAAAATTAATTCAAATAGATGTTGTACTACTATTTCTGTATTCAAGTTAAAAAATTATTAGTTAATAATTTATTTATTTTAAGTTTATTTTAAAAAACATTTTATTTTAAGTTGTTTAGTTAAACATTTTTTACAATTTTGTATACAATCCATCTAAATAATAAATTTTTATTTTTTTTAAATAATAAAATTTAGTCAAAAGTACATACGTAAAAGTATAGGACAAATATAATAAATATATGTAGGTAATTTATGAATATTAATTATACATTTAGCTAATGTTTTAGAAGTATAATATTTATAAAAATATGCCTTAATTCTCACGTGAAAATAAAGAAAAAAAATTCAAACGTGGATGTAAAAAATAACACTCTTTATTGTTTTTCTACAAAATGAAAATTAATTATATATTTTGGGACGGATGAAATAGTACTACTATATTAATTATATATTTTTGGCTGAAAAGTTGCGCGTGCCATACACGCGCGTACAGAAGCGCGTGTACGCAGATGAATTTTTTTATTTTTTATTTAAAATGGGACACTTGGTGTCCGTTCATTGGCCGATTGGATTTCTGATTTTTTTTTATCCGATTCCTTGAACATTTAAAAATAATAATAGAAATTAATACAAATTCAATTATAATATAAAATTTGAAAATTAAAAATTAAAAAAATTAAATTTAAATTTAAATTTAAAAAAAAAGAGTTTTTTATAATATTCAGGAATTTTTTTGTAACAATCAACTTGTGTGGGTTTTTTTTTTCTTTTTAATATCCATCTTTTGAAAGTTCTTTTTTGTAAATACCCTTAAGACTTATACAATTTTTACTCTCTAAAAACTGTTTATTTCTTAGTTTAACGACTAATTTATTAGATTATATTTACATCTGATTAATGTCTCATTATTGTCTGTAAAATAAATATTTTATATTGTACGATATAGTGTATATTTTTCATTTCAAGATATTCTTATTATTGTTTTTCTTTTATGCTATGACTATTAATAAAAGTCAAAGTTGGCCTCCTTTTAAATCGATACTATGTCATTTGTCGTTAAAAAAATTCTAACGTGGATGTAAAAAATAACACTCTTTATTGTTTTCTACAAAATGAAAATTAATCATATATTTTGGGACGGAGGAAATTGTACTATTATATTAATTATATATTTTTGGCTGAGAAGTGGCGCGTGCCATACACGCGCGTACAGAAGCGCGTGTATGCAGGTGAATTTTTTTATTTTAAATGGGATACTTGGTGTCCGTTTATTGGCCGATTGGATTTCAGATTTTTTTTATCCGATTTCTTTAACATTTAAAAATAATAATACAAATTCAATTAAAATATAAAATTTGACAAAATTAAAATTAACAAAAAATAGTTTTTTTGTAATATTCAAAGCGTTTTTTTTTTGTAATAATGAACTTGTGTGGGGTTTTTTTTTTCTTTTTAATCTTCATCTTTTAAAATTTCTTTTTGGTAAATGCCCTTAAGACTTATACAATTTTTACTTTCTAAAAACTGTTTATTTCTTAGTTTAATGACTAATTTATTATATTATATTTACATTTGATTAATGTCTCATTATTGTCTGTAAAATAAATATTTTAAATTGTACGATATAGTTTATATTTTTCATTTCAAGATATTTGTATTATTGTTTTTCTTTTATGCTATGACTATTAATGAAAGTCAAAGTTGGCCTCCTTTTAAATCGATACTATGTCATTTGTCGTTTTCAATTATATTTCGCATGAACAAAAGTTCACAATCCCCATGGTCCGAATATATTGATATGTAATGATGATCTTCCTTCCTCTTTTGACAGTTGCACCAACAATGTTGTCTTTTAAATTTGTGTTTCACAATGTATAAAAATATTTCTCTCATTTAGTCATTTTATTTAATTTTCGTCTTTTTAAGCATCAATAGCTTTTCGTGCATCGCACGGATGTAACACTAGATTTATTTTAGTGACCTCCAATCTGATATTTGTATTGACAATATAATTTTTAAATAATTGTTTTACAATGTATACAAGCATCTCTACTTCCTTTTGTATTTATTTCAATTTCGATCAGTTATTCGTTAGTACCTGTCCGTGCATCGCACGGGTGTAAATCTAGTTAAGTGAAAAAGAGAGAAGCTGATGTATCAATTTTTTAAAGGATGTTGAAAAAATTAGGACGTTAAAACGACTGTATGTATGGCCTTAGTGAACTAATAGATTGATGTATCAATTTTTTAAAGGATGTTGAAAAAATTAGGACGTTAAAACGACTGTATGTATGGCCTTAGTGAACTAATAGATTGATGACTTGGTAAAAGAGAAAATTAGCTATAGTTGACTCTTGGTGACTTGGCCATACAGCAGCCCCTCACCGAAGGGGAGACGATAAATCACCAAAGCCACTGCTGCAAAGCCTCCAATAACCTACAAATGGCGACACTCTCCCTCACCCCATTTCCGCCATCATCGCTTTCTTCATTTCCTGCAACTAGTTCAAGAAGACCCATCTCCCGATGCATATCCTACGCCCAATTACTCAAACCCACGTCTCGCAATCCAATTTCCATCACCACATTCAGAAAACTCAACATTGTCAAAGCCACAAAGGAAGAAGACCCACCACTTCCGGACACCGACGCCGCCGCCGCCACTTCGGAATCTGAATCTTCGTCTTCTCCAAAAGAACCTACACAAGTTGAATTAACGGAATTGGGAGCGGAAATCAAGAGGGCGATGCAGGAGAGGGAGAAGAAAGGAGGGGGAGAGAAAGATTTCTGGAGCGGAGTAGCGGAGGAGATTGGGGAAATCGAGTGGCCGGCTTTCGGTAAGGTTTTGGGAACGACTGGGGTTGTGATGGGTGTCATCGCCGGTTCCAGCGTCGTTTTACTGACTGTCAATGCCGTTTTGGCCGAGCTTTCAGATAAGGTTTTCGCCGGACGAGGGGTTCAGGATTTCTTCGGCTGATTGAGGATAAGGCTGGAGATTACATTTTGGCCCTTGGTGGTTTTTATTTCCTGCAAGCAGGTCTAGCCAATTGCGCTGTTCCTCCGCTCTCGTGTAGCCACATAACATTTCTTGGATTAAAAGGGTATTGGGAAGAAAATATAGATCTGAGAGTGTTGTTTTTAATTTTGATCTAGACATGAAGAGAGTTATACTACCACATTATAAGCTTTTTTGATTATATGGGGATGTTTGAGTAATTTTGTATCCAACTCTAATTAGACTCGACTCCACTTATGTCGGGTAGACTCGAAGAGATTTAAACTAGGGTCGTAAATGGTTCGTATTGGCCTTTGGGTATATTTATGTACTGAACCACTAGTAGTAAAAGATAAGAAAAATTTCGAGACTGACATGTACCGAAAGAAAAAAAAAAAAGGAAATTTAACTTGGTCGCGTTGATCTATTGATCTGGTCTGATTTGATTTAATCTCAACTAAATTATCATTTGATTTCGCTGTTTAATCAAGTTGTTTGATTCAATAATTATATCAATTGTGGTTCATTGAACGGTTGAATCTAACAATAATTCATTACTAATATATTTTATTTTATGTCATAGAAGTAAGCAACAACATATTCACAAGTTAGTTAAGGCTGATATAGCAAGAAAGAAAAAAGAAAAAGATGGTCTATTATTTATTATTTAGGGATTTTTTTTCTCAAATAATTTCATTTTAAAAATATAAATTCCAAAATAACTCACATTTGAAATTATTTTTCAAAATGACCAACTTTTTAAAACTCGCTACACAGTGTAGCGAGTTCATCATATTACCGTTGAAACTCGTTACACCATTCAGCGAGTTTAGTTAAATTAGGGTTAATTACAGGCTGATTATTACTGACATAATTCTTATATTTTGAAATTTTATATAGTGACCCTTTTACTAACACAGAGGGAGTGTATGTCACGGGGTGTTACCGAGTAGTCGGTAATGGCTATTACTACTTACTTATTAGTGTTGATCGAATTTGGGTGTCAACCGATATGTGGGTGTGTGTTGACCGATTGTTTTTGTTGACTTGGAGTAGCTAATAGAAGTTTGACCTGTTATGTGACTTGTTGTGTGACCGACTTACTGAATCTGTTGTGTGACATGTTGTATGACCTGTTGTGTGACCGACTTGCTCAACATGTTGTGTGACCTGTTGTGTGACCTGTTTTGTGTGGCCGGCTTGCTCAACCTATTTAGGTGTGACCGACTTGGCTCAACCGATTATTTGTGTCACTAATAATCAGCATTGTAATTAATCCTAATTTAACTAAACTCGCTAAATGGTGTAGCGAGTTTCAACGATAACATGTTGAACTCGCTACACTGTGTAGCGAGTTCTAAAAAGTTGGTCATGTTAAAAAAATAGTTTCAAATGTTAGTTATTTTGGGATTTATATTTTTAAAATGTAATTATTTGAGAAAAAATCATTATTTAGGTATAACCTAGGTTCAATGTTAATAGTCCGGTTCAATTCAGTCTGGTTTAATTTGGGGATCAAACTACAACTAAACCGGAACCCATGCGATTGCTTTTTTTATGAACCAAACTGAACCACTTTTGCTTGGAAATCAAACCAGACTACATGATTCAGTTTGGTTGGGTTAGGTTAGGTCGGGTCAAACCAGACCACATGATTCATTCAGTTTGGTTTGATTAGGTCGGGTCACAACTGAACCACTTATACTCCTATGCACAACCAGTTGATATCCAACTTTAACCAGACCGGAAATAATCCCCATACTATAACCATTGATTTGAATCCAAGAATAGCCTGATAAGCAGAAGATTAACAGTTTCTCTACAAACACAAAATGTTTCACTGATATAAATTATAATCCTGCTGGAGTTCAAACTCATCAGATATCTGACAATCATGTTCTGACATCCCCATACGCATAATGTCAAGCCAAAATACCTTCGATAAAAACACGCAAAAATTCCTCCAGAAAAAAAAAAAAAAAAAAAAAAGAGACTTACCAATACAAGAGAAAAAATCTATTCGTTTGCAGGACCAACAAGAACTCCTTGTGCAGAGCCTTCCTTTTTAACAATATCGTCCTTCACTTCATCTGATTTTCTAATCCTAATCTTGTATTTAGTCTCAAAGTCCGCAAGCTCCTTCTTCTTCCTCTCCAAGGCCTCATTAAGCCGAGAAATTACCACTTCTATCCCCTCTTTATTTTGTTGGACCGCTGGCAAGACTTCCTTAATTGTTCTCTCCACCAGCACACCTCCAATCATTCTGAAACACTTTCTCGATTGATCAAGTGGTTGTATGGCGTTAATGACCAGTGAATGCTCACTTACTTCCATCTCAAGTTCGGTGATTTTTGAGTATATTTGGTTTATTTCAGTCCGCATGTTTCCGTATTTTGCAGCAACTTCTTGTTCATTAATTGGGTAATCTCCTTCAGCAAGGCCAGCCATAATTCTGCTTAAGAGTAAAAAAGAGGGCATTAAAGCACCAGGCTCAGTATCAGAAAAACCGAAAGACAATAAATATAGCAATTGTGATTTCAAGGTAATGAGGAATAACATGGATAATTTGTTAAATATAGGAGTTTTCTATCATTTCCGATGGAGCCAAAGACTCACTATTTTTTGGCTTGTGAATATGATGAAATAAAGCAAAATGGCTCACTAAACTGTCTGTGCTCCTTTGTTAAGAAACAGCAGTTAGTTTATGCAATTTTCGACGCAGTTTTCATCATGGATCATCAGGAAACAACCTCTCTGTGCTTTAATACAGGGGCAAGGTTGCGTACATCCGACCCCCTTACCCTATCATCCCATCGTAGGTGGAAGCATTTGCGGCACTGGGATAATGTTGTTGTTGTATAGAAGTAAGGAGTAACATGAGTTGATTTAAAAAAAAAATCTGCTCCCGATCAAATACAAATTTGAATTTTTTTGGACATTCATTAGGGACGGAGGGAGAAACTAGTTAAGATAAAGCATACTCCCTCCATCCCACTCGAAAAGACACAAAATTCCTTTGGGTGTCCCATTTAAAAAGGCATACTCCCAAAATGAAAATATTTTAATACTTATTTATTCATGGGACTCGCTTGTTATACTCACAATAACTATTCATTTACTATTCTCTACTCCACATTTTCACTCATGCCTCACTTTTCATACTCACAACACTTACTCCACTATACACTCTCCTTAATTCCCGTGCAATACCCATTTTGTACTTTTTCGGATGGGACGATGGGAGTATTATTGGAACTTTCCGGCCAAGGATTTTGGTTTTCACATCTTACAGGTTTGGTAGGTTGGTAATCAAATTAGTGACTCGTCTCTGCAAACTTCATGACATTACATTAGAATTCATGTGCGGAACAATAATCAGATCCATGAGCTCAAGCAGTAATACTGTTCACCAATAGCTCAGAGAAGCTCAACTTTCAACTATGCCCACCAGTCCAAAAATTCGGACAAGAACCTAAAGCTGCTTTAAGCTGAACTCTAATGGAGAGGGTTTTTTTTTTTTTATTTGGAAAACTCTCGTGCATGCCTACTAAACGATTGAAGTGACCCCTTATACAATAAATAGGATTTAGAAATTAAACATTTATGTTTTATGGCAGGCTTCTGAAAATGATAGTACCCCCGCAGATGCTACACTGGGCAAGATTCAGCTAGTTAAAACCCTGCAATTTTCGCTATACACTAAATTTTGGAGATCAAATGGAGCATTGTAAACTAAATCTGTTTTTTTTTCCTTAAATTTGGTAAGATACTACAGGCCCCAGGAATTTTCCATCATATATTTTGACCAATTGCCTAGTAGTCTATTACAAGGGGGGTCGAACTCCAGATCTCTCTTAAGGGAGAAACCCTTACTGGAAATCCGGAAGCCGTAAGAGCACTAGCTCTTTGGCAACTGAATCTGAATCATACTTACGGATCATCTGGTGTTGCGATTCAAAAGATTGCTTATTGAAAAAAGCACTTTTTTACGCAACTTTTCGTATAAATGTCCTTGGTAAATTAACTCAGTGTGAGTTTTTTTCTTTTAAATAAAACAAAGATCTTTGAAGAAAAAGCTAAAAATGAAGCATATTCACAAAAGCGGCTTAAAAAAAAATAGATAAAAACTGCTTTTTAAATGCTGCACTGATAAAAAGATAGTCACATCTTTTTAATGGTTGTTATAATTGAATGTTGAGCAAAGATTTAAGAAATACTATTTATTCAGATGAAATTCTAAAACTCATTATTGATACACCATTAAAAGCAGTGTTCTAAAAAGCGGCCTAGGCGGAGGCCGGGCGCCGCGATTTACGTCAAGGCGGGGAGATTAGGCGTTGGCGGGCTGGGCGGAGCTGGGCGGGTTTGGGCATTTAAACTGAAGGAGCTATTATGTCAATGGAGAAACCCCCAACATTAACAATTCAACCTAATAGAAGAAGTTGTGATATGATTAAGGGCGAGAAAAAAGATTGAAAGGAGGAGACTGACGTACCTGTTGTTGTTGAGTGAGGATAGAGATGGCGGTGGAGTTGAAAACCTAGAAGAGATGGCGGCGCGTGTGGAAGGAGGAGGAGATAGCGAAGGGGAAGAATGTTAAGGGCTACAATCACACGGAATCGGTGGGCTAGCGGTGGGTTGGGGTGAAGAAGGAAGAAGATATGGCGGATAGAGAAAGGGAAGCTGCGTTGAGTGAGGATAGAGAGAGAAGGAGCAGCTGTTGGTTGAGTTAGGATAGAGAGAGGAGGGATTGGTGGGTTAGGGTTAAATGGATTTGGGCTGGGCTGGGCTAAACCAAAGATGAGCTTTGATATTTTACTTTGCTATTTTACAACCGAAGGGTGGATGGGCTTGGGCCGAGACATTGTCTAATTTAAATGTTAGGATTGCAAAAATTGGATTAGATTTTTTTATTTTGTATAAAAAATATTATTTATTTTTAACAAATAATAAAAATAAGTGGCACTATTTTTTTGGATTTATATATAAATTTATGAAATATATTTAAAATTTGTCTAATTTCTCGGCCCCGCCTAGGCCCCGCTTAGGCCCCTAGGCGCTAGGCCCGACTCCGTCACTTATCATCCGCCTAGCGCTTTTTAGATCTAGATTAAAAGTACTACCAATAACAGTTTTTAGATTTTCATTTTGATAATTAGTCCCTAGATCTTTAGTCAAAGTTCAATCAAATCAACAACTAAAAAAGTGATACTATCCTTATAGGACGGAGGGAGTATTAGACAACTTATGCATGCTTATAAAAGAGTGTGGTAGCATAGATGGTACATGGGGCAAGATTACAGCTAGGCTTGAAGCTACAAAGTGCTTTGAAAAGATGGGGAGATCCAAGTGGATGGTGATCTGCTAATATTTTGATTGCCCTATGCCAAGTGATTCATGACATGAAGGGTTTATTTCATTTTTTTGGTACACATCTATTTACATACATATATTTACTAATATACATGCATATGTATATATATATACAACAACAACAACAACAACAACAACAACAAAAACTTAGTTCCAAAACAATTTAGGGTCGGCTAACATGAATCTTCATATGTCATCGTGAAAGAAAAATGTGAGGGAAAAAGGGAGAGAGAGGGAAAAAAGAAGATGGGGATAAAATTTGGAAGAAGCAAAGAAGAATTAGGAGGCCTGAAGAGTGGAGAAGTCATAAAATGGCGAGGGGTAGGGGAAGGCCCAAGCAAACTTGGATAACGGTGATTGAAAAAGATACGAGTTTAATTGAATTGAATGAAAATATGGTGTTGAAAAGGCCGAAATGGAAGGGCAAAATTCGTGTGGGTGATGGGGTTAACTTTTTTTCCCCTTATATATAGTATACATGTATATTATTTTATTATCACTATTTTTTTTCTTCTCTTCTTTTCCAATTCTAAAATTTTATTCCTATTTCTTCTTTAAATTTGACTATTCTTTCATCTTTTTTTTTCACGAGGACACATATGAGGATTTATGTTAGCCGGCCTCAAATTATATTGAGACTAAGGCTTTGTTGTTGTTGCAACATCCCCTAGTGAATAACAATAGAAAAGATATAATGTTCTTAACTAAAAGGATATCTAATGATTGTTATTCATTGAATATTGGCAATTAGCATGTAAATTAGATATATGTCTTATTATTGAATGTATATCAGGTAGTATTTAAAGGGTCTATTTCATTGAGCTATCAAGATGATTAGCTAATGTTATTAGCTAATGACGCCGTAATAAAATGCCACCTGATCTTGACTCGTAGTTGACGTGGAAGGTTATATCGCAAGATTCACTTAAAGTTCGTCCACGTCACTCCTAAAGGCCGCTTAGCCGACTATTATATGCTATAGTATAGACTTGTGTAATTCTACTAGTTTGTCTAGATAGATTAGTGTCTTTTATCAAACTTTGATAATTGTTTACTATGTATGGCAATCATTAGTGTGACGAAGATTTGTTGTTTTGAATTTTGATGGAAAAAATAAGTAACTTAACATTTAATATAAAAAATAGAAGCTTTTGTTTGTGAATGACATTTATTTTGATGGCAAAGAAAAAATTAATATCAAGCTACAAAAAGATAGGTTTTCAAAGTGAAAAGGTTCAGGACTAGGAGAAATGAAAATGAAATTTATACTAAAGTATATAAATGTTTGGATTTATACTAAAGTATATAAATGTTGGCCAAACGGACTCTGTGAGGGACACATGGACAAACTTGGGTTACTCTTACAATATAGCCTTCCACATCAACAATGAGAGTCGTATCGGGTGACTTTTGTAATGGCGTCATAAGTTTATATAATAAACCAATCATCTTAATAATTTAATGGACTAACTGAACCGCTTTAACTACAGCACGACAATCATTTAGTAATATGAAATATACATCCAATTACATTCTAGTTGGCATAAGATATCTTTTTTGGTTACTCGCTAGGAAATATTAAGCCAACAATACTTCTACAGATGTTAACTACTTAGGGGCCGTTTGGTTCGGTGAAAAAAAAGTGAAGGAATGGAATGATCAATGGAATTGAATTCCTTAAGAAATTGGAATGGAAAAAAACTGGTCAAACCCTTCCGTTTGGTTGGCATGAAATGGAATGAAATTGTCATTCAATTCCTTGGCAAATCATGTTTGGTTTGAAAATACAAATTATAGGAATGGAATGAAAGCATATAAAATGTCCGATTTACCCTTTTTTTTTAAATATTTTTTTTTTTGGGTGGGGGGTGGGTAGGTAGGGGTATGCAAAATGAGTAAAAAATATTTTTTTTTAGTGGTGGGGGAGGTGGGGTGGGGTGGGGTGGGGGTAGGGCGGGGGTTGGATGGGGGGTAGGGGTAGGTAGGGAATTTTTTTTTTTCGTGGGGTGGGGTAGGGTAGGGTGGATGGGGGAGGGGTAGGTAGGGGATTTTTTTTTTTTCGTGGGGTGGGGTGGGGGTGGGGGTGGGGGGTAGGGCAGGGCTGGATGGGGGGAGGGGGTAGGTAGGGGATTTTTTTTTTTTTTTTTCGGGGGGGGGGGGGGTAGGTTGGGAAAAAAAAAATTCGTGGGGGTGGGGGGTAGGGTAGGGGCTGGGTAGGGGTGATTTGGATTTGGGGGTATTTTGGTCAAATTTTTTTTTCCATTGCCAAGGGAATTCATCATTCCTTCCAAAATTGAAAGGAATGAAAATCCATTCCAAGGAATGAAATTTCATTCCGTAGGAAATGGAAAAATTTTCATTCCAACAAACCAAACGGTGTTCCGTAGGGAATGGAAAAATTTTCATTCCAACAAACCAAACGGGGCTAAGGAATGAAGTCAACGGAATTGACCATTCCATTCCGCCCCGGAATGGTCAATTACCGCCAACCAAACGCCCCCTTAATGTTTATGCATGACTTTCTATGATCGATAGTAGAAATGTTATATAGCTATTGATCGAGAAACACTGTGGTTTGGATGCATCTCAATTAATTTCAGTTAACGTATCAATTAAGTTGGTGCAAGACTGCAAGTATTGACCAATACATTCAGTGAACTAAAGTCGGTGCATGTCATTTGCTCATTTGGAATGCATTTAGTTCAAATATCCATCCTTATTTTTCTCCATTTTACAACTACATGACTAACCTTTACTAAAGTAAGAATTCTTGCCTTGAGAAAATGGACGAGTATTCGAGTGTCTGAACTGAAAAAATCCCGCTTTGTTCCCTATTTTATCCACTCAGTAAAGAGTTCTCAATAAAAAACATTCTGGCCATATTTTTAAACATCATTGAGTTTTATCAAAAAGAAAAAAAAAGATATAAGCAAATACTTTTGGTACTGATAAACAAAGGTACTCCCTCTGGCCAATATTATAAGCAAAAATTTGACTTTTTTTTTGCCTCAAATATAAGCAAATTTCATCATTTTCAATGTAAAAAACTCATTTAATGCAACCGTATTTAATACCCTTTTACCAAAAATACCCCTAATTAATTATTCATTTTCAAGTGCACATTTATTACACATTAATATGGGGATATATTAGAAATTTTAACATGTTTTTGTCATAAAATCAAGACAACTAAACCAATGTAACTACCTTCTTAATATGTGTGAAATTAGTTTTTGCTTATAATTGAGGCCGGAGGGAGTATTTAACTATAGATGCCACTCATCAATTGGCACTTTAGGCCCACTTCATTCCCAATTTTATCTATTGGATGGAGGGTGCTCCTGATCTATCCATAAAAATCACTCTTCCTTTATGGTCAAACATCATTGAGTTATACCAAAGAATATATTGGATTATCCTATTGTATTGACAAAGTAATGCTTGACTAAGCATGTAGCATGTATAATGTCTACCCAGAAACAAGTTTCCAACCATCATAGAAGACTTTGTGCTAATGGTTGTCCATAAACGTAAAATAATCCCGGCCAGAATACCAATTTGCTAAAACCAACCCTTTTTGTGCAAAAAAAAATCCTAACTTTTCTCTGAATGTCAATCCAGAAACCATCTTCTGATAGTGTTCCTTTCCCTTCCCTCAATAGGGTAATTGATGGATGTGTTTTCACCCATCCAAAGAATATATCTTTAGACCTATTTGATGCAACCTTGGGTGTTTGATGGCTTTTTGAAATGTTTATGAGTATAAGGAAAAGAAGGAGAAAGTCACGGATATTGATCTTAATGAGTACAAAAAGAACGATCAAAAGCGGAGCGGCAAAGGAGGAAAGAATGAAAATTACAGAAGGACAAAGTGGAGATGCCCATGAGTATTCATAACCATTGGATAGTAATCGTCGACAGCTTTCCAACAATATTTGGCAAATCCCAATCGGAGTCCGTATGAATAAGTTATGACATCCGAAAGTTTGCCGAGTAGCGCATGCACCCAAGGGAGGGGAGCACCCGCTCCCCAATTCCAGTAACTCGTGTTTTGCATCACCATAAAGGGTGCGATCGCCCGCCCCCCTCCGCCAGCACCAATTTTATCTCCTTTTTAGAGTAGGATTCATCGGTTATTTCCTAACTTGACCCCTCTTCTCCCATGTATAAATAGGACACCTCAGCCACGTTTTGGGACATTTTTTTAGGCTTTATTAATCTCTTATTATCTCTTCTTCTCTCTTTATCACCTCTTATATATTAGATTAGGGTTTTAATTATTTGAATATTCAAGAACAAAGTTTTATTATTTTAATGGCCTTTCAAGGCTAAATTCTTTATTCGTGGATTGGACAATAACAATTGGATATTTATGCTAAGATTTTAATTCTTCTTATCTCTTTCTCATTCTTGTTCTTCTCAACATTTTTCAAGATCATTCTTAGGTTTTCATTGTATGTTAAGATACTTTTGGCCTTTGAATCTATTTGGGTATAAACAATTGCATTAACATGGATAGTTTATACATTGATCATTGTTGAGAAGGTTAGATTCAATCGGTGACTTCACAGAAATCAATAAATATAGGTTCTAATGATTAAAATTGAATCTCTTGAATATTTGTATCGACTTCACGAAAGGTATTAACAAGATAGAGATATCAGAGTTTTAATGTTATAATCGACTTCACGGAAGATAGTAACATCTTAACTCTATATTTTTGTGAACGAACCCTTGAATGAGATTGAATTGTTTTTACATGATTTAAATGGCATAAAGTGATAATTGTTATGATCTCCAATCCATGAATTCATTGCTTCTTGGTTATCTTTAATTGTTTTATTTTGCTTTCTTAGATTAATTCAACAATCAAATCATACCCTTTTTTTTGTTACTTTTCTACACTAATAAACTATACTTGTTCCACTTTAGTCTCTGTGAATTCGACCCTTGCAAAAGCATATTACTACATTGATAAACTAGTGCACTTGCTAGGTAATTTTAATAAGAGGGAAGATTTCCTCCATCAGTAATTAAAACCCATTTATTAAGCTCGTTTCATGATGAGTAATAGAAGCGTAGTAACCTCGGATATTCAGGTATGTAAGGTCAAAGGTTTACGGTTTGGTCAAAGGTTTACGCTTCTCCAGTAGCGTCAAATGAATGTTCACAGAAGCCCTCATTGAAAAGAAGCTGCTGGACGCAGCTTGATGAGAAACACATCTTACAAAAGACTCAAAATAGAAATTAACAACAATCACTATTACTAACAGATTTAAGGAAAACCAATCAATAGAACATTCAAAACAATAACAAAATGGGTATTTCAAAACCAATCATATTCATGATTTCATATCATGTACAACAACAACATTACCCCGGTGCCGTAAAGGCTCCAACCTAAGATGGGGTAAGGGGGGTCGGATGATTTCATATCATGTAATCAAACAATAAAAAATTAAGAAGAAACAAAACAACAAGCATGGGAACAACAAAGAATTACAAGGAATTGCAAAAATCACACAAGAAATAATTAAAGTAAGTAGAAGAAGACAATGCAAATACAAACACAAACAGGTTGAAACTCTCAGGAACCTTGCAGGGTGATGCACAATGGAAATCGATATCAAGTGCAGTAGCAGAATGAGGTAACTCAGAAATATGGATGCAAAAGATTCAGTAGTTGAGATGGGCTGAGATGGGCACAAAGGATTTGTGATAATTAGCAATTAGGGGAGATATCAAGTGAGATTTGGTCCTTTTTGACAATCTAACAGCAAAATCCCCAAACAAACGTCTGGAGCAAACCTAAGCCCTTACTTAATGCACGACATCCTAACAGCACTTACAAGCAACACCCTCTCGGAAAAAGAGACATTGGGTAAAGGCGGGATATTATTTTTTAATATAACTAAGCTAATACTGAGTATGATTCTATAACCAGCCAGGTTGTTTTACCAACTACAGAACTCTTCCTGGTAGCATAAAAAGCAATAGAAACTACCAAAAACTCCAAAAGAAAATTATGCAAAGTCCCACTATTACAAATTTACGTACTTCCTCTATCACATGAATAGTTCTATACCCTTTCTGTGTGATGATCTAAAAGAAATTAAACTTGCAGATTCTATAATTTTCTAGCTTTAGCTTGTTAAAAGGTAGATTTAACAAATATTATTGATATAATAAGGAAACCCAATAATAATTATCCCAAAATAAAATGTGTAGAATGGAGGGAACATTATATTATCACAGACCATATGTATTGAAAGGGCATCAAAAGACTTATCTAGCCAACAGAACAAACACAAAATTGTCTCTGTCTACGTGCAGGGTGAATGTCCGCCCAAAATAATGACAGATAGACCCAGACATGGTGTTAGATATGCGGTAAGATGGCAAAAAAAAAAAAGAAGGTTGGCTACCATGATATAAAAGTGAGAGAAATCACCTCAACTCCAAGTCTCCAACCCATATAATTACTGTGTTTAGTCAACATTTTAGATGTTTTCGTACAAATCAGTCTAGATTATGCATTACTTATCAGGGACACGAACTAACTCTAACGCATCAATTAGATTTATATATCATGGAGAAATCAAAATCGGAATAAGTTTATGAAAACACGGCTGAGTTAAACCCTAAAGACAGAGTTAGAAGATTACCTTTCGTGAAGACGAGCTGCCAAAGAAATCGAGATGAAAGCCTGCGTAGAGACGGTGAACGGTGCGGTGGGATTAAGAGGAGTTGCCGGAGATTCTCTTGTCCGGTGACTCGGTGAGAGAGCAAGGGAAGGGATAGCACCAGCAGAAATGTCTTGCTTGAGAGTTGAGATGCGACTGAACGTAATTATTTCAAGCCCTAGTAACTGGAGAACTGGAGAAGTGAAAGAAAAATAATATCGACAAACTACCCCCTTTTACTCTTATATTTCTCAATGAGCCCCCTGTATTTTCTGTACTAACTTCTCGTCATTATACTTTCTCTAAATTTTATTAATCTTAGGCTCCCGATAGTTTCACGAAAAATAACTTTCGAAAACTCTTTTCTGAAAAATGAACAAAAAATACGTTTTCAGTTTGGTGAATCTTAAGAAAATTCTCCAAAAAAAATGATGTTTGGTTAACTTTGTAAAATTGACTTCCGAAAAATAAAATAAGAATTTCGAGAATTGATTGAATAAGTTTTCAGTTATGTTTATGGTCATACAGTAATTGAAATGTACTGAAATTAAAATCGGATCGGATCGGAGGCAAGACTCCTGTATCATTTTCAGTAAAGTCAGTCATCATCATGGAAATCCTGAATTGAAGAAACTTATGCAAAAAATACAAGATAGAATTAACTCATCTGTTTTTCTTTCAACAACACTAAAGCTAAATGCAAACTGTAAGTTTTTACAACTTTAACCTAATATCACTTCTTTCTATTCTGACGACGACATGGAAGTAAAGCCCGTATCACCATCTGTTCAAACTTGCATCAAATAAGTGTAAGCTGAAGTTTAGGTCGATTTGGTTGAGGTTCAACAACCTCCATGTGAATTTGTACTGTTTGCAGAACGCCATATGAAACGCTGCCATCAATCTTTTTAACCTTCTGTTGCTGCTCATCCACAACCCATTCTCCTCCTCCCTTGTCGCCTTTAACCGTCAAGTGCACCGGCCCTTCAATACCATACCTATAAATAACATCATCGACAAAATCAGAAAATGTATATATATAGGTATTTAACTGCGTATTCTTAAAAGTTAAAACACACTTCCGTCTGAGAGATTTGATTATGCATTTGCCCGGCAGATAGCTAGTGTTGTGTGAAAAGAACAGCTATTGCCAGAAAAAAATGGATTTTTTTTCATAAGACTTACTTGGGCACAAAGACAATAAACCCATTTGATCTTAGCTTCACTATTCTAGCCTCGGCATCTGTTGGCCTGCAAGAGCGTAGAACAGATTAAACAATGTGTGTGTGAGTGAGTGAGTGAGAGAGAGAGAGAAATTGGGAGATGTATAATTCTTTATTACATATACCTTTTTCTGAAATAAATAATAGTATGGAGTTCCACCGAGGAGCGGCTTGCCATCTGGGCATTTCTGTGCCGATAATTTAGATCTGAATAAAAGCCACACATCAGGCAAACATGCGGTCATGAGTATTAAAAAAACACTAATCATAACCTAACAATACAATATTAAGTAAAACAAGACTTGCTCATAATAAATGCCATTTCCAATATGCTCAACCAGATACCCATTGGGTTACACAATCTTCAAGATGAAGGCAAAAAAGAAAAACAAGCTTCGACGGAGTAGGAGGTAAGAGCATTTGAAAAGCAAAACTCTCAAGTTCAACAATGAGCACCTACAAGTGTCCTCACGTAGATGGATAGTGTTTCCATGCAAATAAATGTAGAATTAGGCAAAGAACACTGGTCGATACTTATGTGGACAGGTCTCTGTTAATTGCAGAAACATGGAGGTCCAATCCAGCTATACAAATGTGTATTTTGTACTTCAATAGAACTATGCAGTTTCTGAAAAACTTACTGTCAGCTATACTGGTAAGTTGCGGTCTGTCTTGGAATATGGGTGGCAGCTTATATATCCCTAAAGCTGCAGCAAGTAATCTGTGTACAACGACATCTGCAAGGAAATGCGATCACTGGTCAGAAAGATGTTCAAAAATCAATGACATGAGAAAATGAAATTTACAAACCTGCATATCTTCTAATTGGAGAGGTGAAATGCGTATAAAGTGGTGCTGCAAGACCGTAATGATGAAATTCTGGGGGGCTAAGATCCCCACTACAGAAGTAAACTGCCTGAATATTTGCAAGTCATACAAAAAAATAACATATAAATATATTTGCAGTAAGTAATATCTTCCAGAAAAAAAAAGTCAACAAGTAGAGAAATCAAGATAACTAACCTGTGTCATGCATCTGGTTGTGAGAATCCGAATCAACTTGTTAAAGTATGGATCATCACCCTGAAACAATTTTTTTCATGTTAGTAGAAGTGTTCTAAAGATATGCACCAAATTTATGCATATATTTATATCAGGTGTGAAAAGCGGAGAAGTGTATCACAAGTGACCAGCATTTATCCAGTCAAAGCAGAAAACGCAACAAGTATTGGAATGCTTATTTACTGGTAGAGGATAAGGACTAAGAAAAATGTGCAAATGATGGGAGTTGTGAGAGTGATTAATCCGATGGATGTTCTATGAAAGTGAAAAGAAAGTAAAATCTAAGTAAGATGTATTTAAGATGGTAAAAGTACATCCAGATATAGTTCAAGCCTTCAAGGTAGGTAAAAACGAAAAAAAAAAAAAATGCTTAGATGGTCTGAATTTGGAAATGTATATCATACTCCCTTCGTCCCAAAATAAATGACCAATTTTTTTAAAATTTGCTCTTGATCAAGAGCAAATTTGAAATTCTTTTGGTCATTCATTTTGGGACGGAGGAAGTAGAAAATAGACCAAACTCCAATTTAGTCATTGCAATTTATTTGTTATAACCTTATCATCCTACGTAGACATCCACATCATTGATTCTGTTAAGTCAATATAAGGTTGTTAACGGCAAGGTCTAATATGAAACCACTGTTTGTGGTAAAATGGATTTTATGGGTAAAAGTGAGACAAAAACTTCTGTGAGACCGTCTCACGGTGCGACCGGGTTACATTTCCCCTTTAAAAGTGTTACATTTTAAAAATGTAGCACATTTATGAAAGTGTTAAAAGTGCTACATTTTTAAAATGCAACACTTTTAAAGAGGAAATGTAACCCTGTCGCACCATAAGACAGTCACATGGGAGACCACAAAGTGAAACGCGCTTGAACGTACAATGAACTAAAAGAGAGTTTGTGCTAGAAAATAAATGACCATGGAACTATCTTTCTACAAAGCAAAACATAAGAAAGGGGATGAGTAAACTGAAAATGCTGAAGAAAGTTGCAAAGGATAAGACTTTTTTCACAAAACAACTGGCTTACACTATGTCTAGAAACTTAATGTCAATAAAATATGGGGAAATTGCAATTTAGGGCCCAATATTGACATACTTACGCAATCAGGGGCCCCCATTTTAATTTTATCGATTTAGGGCCCAATATGTTCAATAATTGTCAATTGGGGTTTATTGACGAAAATCGTTTAAAACCCTAGACCAGGCCCCAAATTGACAATTGTTGACCATATAGGGTCGCAAATGTTGAGAGTTTTTAACAATTCCGTATATAGGACCCAAATTGATAATTATTGATCATATTGGGCCCTAAGTCAATGCAATTGAGGCCCCTGAAAAGTATGTCCACATTGGGCGGCCATAAATTGCAATTTGCCCATACAATAATATATTTTCAACACTAAGGGAAAAATCAACAGATGCTGAATTGTTTCAGTTCAATCTAGTAAACAGAACTCGATAAGTGTGAGATAATTAGACAAAACAGTATGCTCAGACCAAAATCATATGGTTCCGCACATGCATCGCATGAAAATAGTATTGTAGCTATGCGATACCAAATACAAAGCCTTCTAAAAAAGAATAGCACAAGTTTGGTGCACACTACACAGACTTACCACAGCATGGTCAAGCGAATCTGCCAGTGCTTTTGATGATGACACGTCCAAGCTGAGACCAACAGCAGCAGCTGTACGCAATAAAGGTTCGAGCATCTCCTTTGTTGGACTAGGATGGCGTCTACAAGAGTTTTTTTCCAAAAAAATGACAATTATATGTTCAATAATCCAATTTAATACTTGGAAGACTAAAGAAAAATTCGCACTGCAGATGAAATACTGAAACTTTTCTTAAACTGCTATGTTGGGAAACTTTTATGAAATCAACCAACCGGGTGGAAAGCATTCTTGACACTATCGCGAGTAATCCTGATATGAAAGCTAATAGTAGTATGAAAAGTACCTCAGCAGTGAACATTGGGAGAAATGGTTCAGGATTTTTTCAGCAACCGAAACATTAGCAGCAAGCATAAACTCCTCTATCATTTGGTTTGCTTCTCGAATTTGATACATTCCTGCATTAATGAAGAAATGCATAGAAATTACCGTAGAGATAGACATAAACAGCACTTCCTATAAATGCTTCTGTCAGCTTAATAAGAATTATCGTAAGTAAAACTACACACATATTATGATCATAGAACTTCACAACAAACTGGGAACTCTTATTTTCAAGCCTTTCAACAGTCCAGATAAAAAATAAAAGGCAGAATCTAAAACACAAGGACAACAATGACCAGAGATAACCCACAAATTAGAGAGCTGTAAATTGTATACAAAAAAAAAACATTTTTTACAACACTGCCGAAATTCCAAAGAAGATGATCACCATAACAAACCCGCATAAGGAATGATGCAGAGGGAGAAAAAAACTGAGAGAGATTATCACGAGAACTTTGAAGGACCACTGTCAAGGAGATTGGCAGCTACTCCCTCAGTCCCTCGTGCCAAAATGAATGTTCAAAATAATTTTAATTTGCTCTTGATCAAGAGCAAATTTGAAAAAAAATTGGACATTAATTTTGGGAAGGAGGTAGTACATTATTTGACATTTGCAAAGTTTACCCCAACATAAGCTTCACAAAACAATTCTCATGAATGTTTTCACATACAGGAGAGGACATAAGACAAAACATTGCAGTTTTGTGTTGGTTGGGGGAGGGGGCTGTATGTTATATGGAAGAGGCCAAACTACATTTACCCTCCTCAAGCTGAGATGCTCGGACCTTTGGTTTACCCCGCCGTACCCGTGTCGAACACTCGTATTTTAGTGTTGTCAACGCGAGTCCGGCGGGGTAAACCAAAGAGTCCAAGCACCTTAGTCCTCAAGTATACAGCCAATCCCACTTTGCACCCCCGTTTGAAAAGTCGGTCTGTTTGTTACATTAATTTTCAAATCGCCCCACTTTGCACCCTCCGTCAAATGGATGTTAAGAAAACTAACAAAATAGGTCATGTGCATCTTACTATTGTAAATTGATTCAAACCGACGTCGTATCGAGGAAAACAAAAATAAATAAACGAGAACAGGAACAGGAACAGGAAAAGGAAAAAAGCTAAAAGGAAAGAGAGAGAAAAAAAGGTAAATCTCTACCTAATATCCGGCCCCACCCATTTTCTGGTTCACATCCACCCCACCCCCCTTCTTCTCCATTGACAATGCCATTCCCTTATTCCCCTTCCTAAATTACTACTATCATTTACTCCTGTTTTGTTATATGCAAAAATTCAGAAGTAATGATGGTAGTAATTTAGGTGCTCCTATATTGTTATATGCAGAAATTTTGAAGAAGGGTTTGTCGGCCATGTCCATCAAGGTAGGTGCGCCTCCAAAAGTTTGTTCCAGTTCGGCCGTTCATGGACTCCTCCGTCACCGTCGTTCCTCAGTGTCAACACCATCTCTTTCTCTTCATCATATATGTCGTCTCTCTTCTTCTTTGTTCCTCTGTTTCTGCCCAATTCTTTCTTCTCTCTCTCTCTTTCTCTCTCTCTCTTTCTCTCTCTCTATGCATCTCTCTCTCTCTCTCCCCCAAAATCTCACAACATTCATAAAGCCAGATCTAAAAGTTTCTTGTCTCTTTGATTGCAGAATTTTTGTTCTTGTTGCTATTGTTGGGGTTAATTGCAATCTGGGTTTCTTATTTTAAAGAATTATTTCCTGAATTTGTTCTTGATTGAATCTCGGGTGAAGAAAGGGGGTTTCATTGAAGCCATTTGTAGTAATATGATTGCGGAGATTGCAGTTTTTTTATTTTGAAAATTGAAAGGGGTGGGTGGTGGTGGCATTGCGGTGATTAGGGTGGTGCTGGTGGTAGTTTTGGTTTGAAGGAGAAAAGTGCTAAAAGGACGTTAAGTCCTTTTTTAAGTTAAAGACAAAAACACCCATCATGTGACAAGCACATGACTTGTTATATTAGTTTTTTGAACGTCAATATGATGGAAGGTGCAAAGTGGGACGATTTGAAAATTAAGGTATCAAACAGACCGACTTTTCAAACGGGGGTGCAAAGTGAGATTGATTGTATACTTGATGGGGGGTAAACATATTTTGGCCTATGGAAGAATAACTGGACTGCTGAAATAAGACACACCATTGCAAGAGGCGTATTAATTAGACAAATGATAATACTCATTATTAATTTATTCTGCACTAATAAGTTAAATATATACATGTCACACATAAACGGTTATAGCATATAGGCGAACAAAATTTATCATTAAACACTTTAGGAAAATAATTGCAGGGAGGGTAGTTACTTTCAAGAGAAGAAGGTAGGTAGTGAAATGTAGACGATAGTATTGTAGTTCGTCGGTGAGTATTATTACTTAGTTTTTACAGCTGCCTTGGTAAAAAAAGAAAGAAAGAAAGAAAGAATAGCAGGGAATCCAAAACAGTCTTCACAGCGTAACAGTAATAATAGACCGACAGTCATTTGTCAAGAGAAAGTAAATAGAAATAAAACCCTACCAATGTCAAGAGGGTCATGAGTTTCGGTATCAATTTGAAATTTAACTTCAGCGGAAGCGAGAGTAATGGCTCCTCTATCAATACGTCTCTGCCTCATTATCTGCAAGATCATAAAAAGAGATTGAACTATCCTCAGAATTTAAATTCGCACAGTAAATTCTCTGCTCGTCTTTTCTCAAGGTAAAAATTTTAATACATGCAAAGAAACCCTCATACCTTCGCTAAAGTATTCATATTTCTTAAATCAGTAGTCAAGGGATCCATCAAGCGGCTGCATACCACATTTAAACAGAACTTCTTCAGCAAGTTAAGACAATGATTAAGTAGTTCATTTTCGTAAAATCTTACATATATATACGCAAAAGGTTAGCTTTGTAAAAGATAAAGCACCTATCATCCATCCTTGCTTGAGCTTCAACGTAAGACAATGCTGCGCACGACTTGATAACACTTTTAGTGTATCTCGTAGAAATGATTTGAGCATCAGGCGTCATTTCCTGAAATACAAATACATGGTGAACAAAGTGCAATACAAGACAAACATGGTCAAAACGAGCAAAGGCTCATGCACATCAGAGAGACAGAGCCACAAAACAAAGGTCCAAAGCATAAAACCACAACCACATTCACTGCTATTGCAAGGTCAAGAAATAGCTTGAAAGCCTCAAGCATACAATTATGAAATGACTGCTGCATGAGAACAATTGAAAAATTGCTTACTAGATTATGTATCGTTTTTCCAATTGGATTATCAAATCCTACATTCATTTATTTCAGTTATGTTCTACACAAAGTTATTTGAGCAAGTCTATATTTTAAGATAGAATTCAAGAAACGGTACAGCATTATAACTTATAAGATAAGAATATCGTTTCATTACTTGTAAGTCACATTATCAAATTGAATGCAACCAGTAGGATCCCATTCTGATAACTAAAGGCACGAACATGTAAATGACCACACAAAAGAAGAAATATATGCTTGTTAGCAGATTAAGAAACACCATTTCCATTCTTAGTTCTAGATTTGTAAGTCAATGAAATCAATGAATATCTGTGGAAGTGAGTGCATATCAGCTTTTAAGAAATCCTTATCATAGTTGAAGAAATTATTTAGTTACCCAAATAACAGAAAAGGCCAGTCTCTCCACATCTGCTCGAAGCGAACATATATCTGCAAAATATATTCAGTATGTTAGACAATACTTTGATACAAAATGCTACCCCATCCCAATAGAAGACGTGAATCCTTTTAGGGCCGTCACTTTTTAAGAGTTTCTTTTACAACCAAGTGACAAATTAACCTTCATTTTCCAGCTTCTTTATTTTTATAAGAACCTTCTTTTTCCAGCTTAGTTTGAATTCAAATATTACCACCTACTTTGAAATCAAATGTTTTGAGGGGAAATTTAGAGAATTGATAGATTTTAATTCTTAGGTTTTTAGTCCTATGTTAATCTTCTATGGGGACAAACACAGTATATAGTTTAAAGGGTTTGATCCACTGCTAGTGTAAAATACAAAATTTAAAACAATCGCTTCACTATAGCCCATTAGATCGTGAAACAAGTTGAAGATCCAACTATCCAAATCATAAACTTCTGTAATCGGCAAACCACCCAATTTTTGGGTATAAATTCATGTATATGATTACTTAAACTTATTCAAATCAACCAATCAAACACTTCGAAATAAAAAAATTTATCAATTTACAGCCAAAAGGAAATACTGCATTTTACAAATAAGGAAATAATAATTATCTCTCTGGGGAAAATGTCTTATCAAATATAAATGGATTTCTACGCCACCTTTGTGACGAAAAAGGAAAACTAGATTGACAAAATGTATCCAAAAGTTTACCCTATTTTAAGTAAAGCTTGCAAACTTCACACAAACTTCAGGAAAGAGAAACATTACCTTCTGTTAAAGGTTTTGGAAGCATGTCAATACGGCGCTCAACAAGGTAGGTAGAAGTTCCTCTTTGTGTAGCTTCAGAATCCAGTGGGGTCCCAGGGTGGACAAAATTTGTGACATCAGCAATATCTGATGGAACGAGATTAAGGAAAAGCCGGCATGCAACAACTAAAATATTACAGCAGCTGCCGTCACTAAGTCAAATGTGCACTTGCAAACAAATTCCAATGTGGGAGTCCTTGATGAATATGCACTAATATGGGTCTCGCAAAAACCTTTTGGACAATCAAGGTATTTGATTAACAAAATGAACAACAGTGGCACAAAAAAAAAAAAAAAACTGGCCAAGATGATGAAGAAGAAATGCGGATGAAAGCAGTTTAAGGTAAATGTCCAAGTAGTTATCCGAAGCAAAAGAAAGTGATTACAAACTCGGTCGCAAAAAATCACTGAGGAAAATAACAGCAAGGGAACAGCATAAGAAACACATCTGCACTAAATATTCTTCCTCATCTTTTTCTTACGTACAGGGTCGGGTGCGAGTATGTGTTCGAAGGTCAGATCGGATTCGACAAATTTCTGAATTTAAGGATCTCCAGACTCTGGTAAAAAATATCCAATATGTGGACCCATGTGAGTGAACATGGGACACCATAAGTGATCATACCTGCTTATATGTACAGTATGGGGCTTGTGCATTATCTAATAACTTTAAAGACATAAAAGCTACTCCCTCAGTCCCAAAATGAATGTCCAAAAAGTTTTCAAATTTGCTCCTATATGTATAGTACGGGGCTTGTGCATTATCTAATAACTTTAAAGACATAAAAGCTACTCCCTCCGTCCCAAAATGAATGTCCAAAAAGTTTTCAAATTTGCTCTTATCAGAGATAGTACTTGACAGTAATGAGTAAAGAAAGAGCACAATACAGCTATACATCAACCAACCTGAAACAAGAAATTAGGGAAAATTGCAACATGGGGGATAGTGCAGCATACCCACAGTTGGAGTTCGCGGAAGCAGTCACCAATCACCCTCATGTAGATGTGACTTTGCATCTCTGTAGTCATTAATCCTACGTTCGTCTCTCTCCCTCTCTCCCGTAGTGTAAGAGCCATATTAGACTTGGACGCATACAAAAGAGGTCAGCAATTTAGAGTTTACAAATACTATCCCATACGCCAGTCTCCTAAAAATAGGTTTCTTGACATTACGCATATATATTTTATCAATGCCCACCCTCCCAGATGATGGATCAGACACAAATCTCACAACCGTGACACTAGTATGCGAACTATTTTGCCGAGTCCTTATATCATGGCCTTTTTCTTATTGATGGAGGAGAAATGAAGAGGAAATTGGTAGAGACAGTAACTATGATATACTCCCTCCATCCCACCTCAAATGGGACCAACTTTTTGGACACGGTGATTAAGGAAAGTAAAGTAGGAGAGAAGTGTTGTGAGTTTGAAAAGTAAAATAGGAAGGAGAATGAGTGGGAGGAATAGTAAGTTGATTGATGTTGTGAGTATAAAAGTAAAGTAGGAGAGAGAATGAGTGGGAAGAATAGTAAATATTCTTTACCATCCGGTTTGAGGCGGGACTGACGAAAATGGCAAAAAGTCCGGTTTGAGGTGGGACGGACAAAAATGGCAAAAAGTCCGGTTTGAGGCGGGGCGGAGGGAGTATTCGATAGTGATTTTGAAAAGTTTAGTTCTTTTACCGAGGTGGGGATGAAAGCATATTCAACTGTTCCACCAAGACATTTACCATCATTATGATGTATGAAGTTTTAAACACAGAGAGAGAGGTTGGTGATACAAATGCCATCAGACTGAACAAGGAAGAGTAGTTGAAGTCCATAAATGGCTTAAATTCAACATCTCTCTGCAATATCACAGTAAAAAGTGTTGATTTTTCAACAAGAAGCCAAAAGGTTCAAGGATACGAACTCCGACTTCAAAGTTCCCACTTGGGAGAGCTGTACAGTGCAATGCATCGTCAATGTCCTTACATCCTGCATCAACCAAGAACCTATTATTTGTATCGATAAACACGTATTAACGCCATTAGACAGCCATATGCCCAGTGTCTATTTGAAGAACATACAAGAGATAAAAAACAGAATGACAAAATACACGTATATTTACTTGTGCTTTTTTATCACTTACCAGGGGGGTCCACACTAAAGATACGGACATGCCGTAAATCTTGCCTAATGGGATTTGATAAATCTTCAGAAGACACAGACCAAGGTAAAGGTGGCAGACATGCTAGAACTTGCGATGTAAACGGTTTTGCATCTATGTCATTCTCTATCAAAACAACCTGAAGTATACACCACAATTGATCAAATTTATATTGTGAAATTCACAAACAATTTCCTGATTAGCAGATAATATAGACAGATTTCTTGTGGCTCGCTAACACCAACACTATACTCAACAGGGATAGTTTTTAGCAGAAAATATGCTTAACTGGGGAATGAATGGTTAGCAGTCATAAAGTACCTCAGTTTCAGTATCTCTGTCACCTATGTCTCCTATAGTCCGGACATAATGACCAGACGGGTAACGAGATAAGCGATCCCAAGTGTCTACCGCAACGATTATTCTTTTATTCAGAAGATTTTCAAGCTGTCGAGTTTGAATCCGAATTTTTGGGAACCTGCGATCCTTGGAGACAAATAAAGCATGGGCGATTCCACCACTACCTGCGGGCATAGGCATTGGCTCCAAAGATCCACAGTACCTGTGTAAAACCATGTAAAGTTATAACTGAATCTGCTACAAGGTAAACTAAAGAGAAACCTATCAGATGTTTGTGATAGTAACTAAAGGAAATGTGAGTCCTTGATTTATGAATGAGAATCTTTGAGAGAAAAGGCTGAATGGTGAATTTTCAGTTTCATGAAAAGTGAAAACAACCTGCTGGATCATGGTTGCACAATACAAACAAGGAAACTACTTTAACTTACGAGTGCCAGTTCCGCTTAATAATACCAACAACAAGCCCAGAAGGACGAGAAGGGGCAGAACCCATGCCTCCATTGACTCCTTGGGCTGGATTTGTTAATCTGGGAGCATCATCAGCACTGTTTGGAGCTAGATGAACATCATCTTCTTCGTCATCGTCTGAAACACAATAACAAAAAATAAAAATGTAACACTGTTCAAGATACTCCTGTAACAACAAAGAACACAATGGAGGGTAGAGAAAGGGGCAGAGGGTAAGCATAATGCATTTTTAGTTGATGGAACGATGGTAGTTGGAGTTAAACCCAGAAGATACATTTCTTGAGGAGAATGTAAGGAATGTGAATGCACCTTTGGGGTACTCAATTTACAATTTCTCTTATATGTATATGAATTCACAATTTCTCTTAAATTCTGTGAATTTTGCACATGGGCAGCTTATCATTCTCCTCTATATATCCAGTGGAAAGGAAGGAATAGACAATTGTCACAGGAAATAATGATATAACCCACTTTATGGGATAGACGCACTTCTATTGTTGTTCCTTTGATCACGCATGCTACTTATGACATATTCATGCACCAGATAACAGATTGGCACATAATTTTTATAGTCTGATATATTTACTGTGAAAATAGAGCTCAAGAGTAAAATTATGAAGTACCTTCATTTGCTATAGAAAGAGATTTCTCCTCATGCCACTGATCTTCCGGCAGAAGCTCAACCGCAACAATATCACCATCAAAAGCTCTATTCATGTTTGTGCGTCCATATATAATTATTTCATCCCCAATGCTCTCACTTCCAACATATGCTTCAAATGGATTATATCGGTTAACACGAAGTTTCCCTTGATGGTAGACTCCTCGATGCAAGCCAGAAGTAATCTCTGACATAGGCTTATGCTGGATCAAAACACAGAGTAGGAAGCTTATGTAAGAAACAAGCAGAGGGGGGGGGGGGGCGCACCTGGGTCATTCTGCTACATCTCCCAAATGTATTACATTTTATGCAAAGGCAGAGCACTCAATACCTCATTATAGATGACCTTTCTCTTTGATGGCCTCAAATCATCTATTTCCATACGATCAGCTTCAGAGGGAGTCTGAACAAGCAGGTCAAGCAATGCTGGTTGACCAAGTGATTTTACATACGCCTCAACTGAAACAAATGAGCAGTCATTAGTAAGCCAGATCCAAATCTCACCATAGAGGTAGATGAAGAATTATTATATAATAGAAGGTAATTGCAGCAGTAGACGTAACACAAGAACATGAAATGCAAACATAATGCAAGCATAATCACAAAGTGTTATGTACCTGTCTCCGCATAAATGCCCTCTTCACCAGCCTTTCTTTTATTCTCCCTATCATTTGTGATTAACAAGATCCGTGTAGCACTACCAAGATGATTCTGATACCATTGAGATGCCACCCTGATTGCTGAATCATTAAGAATTTGCACATCATTAAATAAAACTGAAATTCTAAACATTCTTATGCTAAGAGTACCTCCAACCCCAACCCCCAAAAAAAAGGCTTTTAATCAGCACATATGTACATAAAGTGTATGACGTGAAAGTACTACAACGATTCATAGTTTTAAGCTGAATATATAAGTTTATAGCTTCAGGTTTTTCCAGCATGGGTGTTTCTGAATATTTAACAAAATAATTACTTAGGAATGCACAGTAGAGCAATGGGTTGATATGTAAATTTCTACACATCTAAAAGGTAACAACCAATGGAACAGTTTTCCCTAGCCTAGCTTGTATGACTGTATCAAGACCGACAAAAATTCCGTAAGGATAATTGTACGAGTTTACTTGGAAAACAAAGAGAAAAGGGAAGACGAAAAAGTTAGGGAGAATCAGCCCTCAACTAGCCTAGGTATTTGAGTAATAGTAATTTCACCTGCATAACACATAGGGTAAGCCCAAAAAATAGCTTTAAAGACCATCTTGTCAACCTTACTTCTCCAAAGCCCGTGTTCCATGGAGCAATCTTTCATTTAAATGACCAACTCAGAACAGATTTCAGAAACATTCAGCCATAAGACAGCTGAAAACTAACTCAAAAAATCAAACCCTTATATGGCCGTCTCGCCCACAACACGCTACTACTATTTACTTTACTTGGAACTAAAGAACTTGAAAAGTCTTAATTCTGAAGTAACATTCTAGATTCCTAATGGTGGTATCAAGAAGAATGGACCTAGAATAACTGGGCAGTTAAAATCAGCTTCAACATTAAGTTTGCCAAAGCATCTTGGTATTATGCAACTCGACTTTGCTTGAGCAATGAAGCTTGGGACTTATCATCTACATTTGAGCTCTGAATTCATACTTCAACATGTAATTGCCAACATAAATAAACAACAAAAATGATTCACTAATCTTAGAATACAGTTCATCAACCATCACCTCCAAAAACGTTATTACATCACTAATGCCGCATGATCATCTGTGAGAAAAATGTGTTGTTATAGTGGTAATAGAGAGTGCAAACCTCTGTCATTCCGATCATTTGGACTTTCATTTGCCATGGCCTTCACATATGTATCCCTTCAGTAAAATCCATGAACAGCATAAATATGAAATCCCAAAAGTAAAGATATCGATAGTCGTAATTAGAAGACAATAGACAGAAGTAATACGATCAGCAGAGAGATATCCATTATTTTTGCTATCACAAACAAAAGCTTCCCAAAGAACAAATTACAACGTAAAGATTGTACTAAAAGCATATTTTTCAGTTTAGGTCTCTCCAGAAGTTCACAGAAGTTCTCATAAAGTTGTACCATTTGAAAAGGAATAACGTACTTGTGGTGTTCATTTGAGAAAACGAAGAACTTCCTTAAAGGGTTGCTGCACAGTGCCCTCACTCTATTGTAAACAGCAAGATTCTTGTTCTTGACCTCATCCAACACCACTGACAGCATCACAACATCATCAATTGCTGGATTCTCAAGCAAATCAATCTATGAAAAAACATGCAGAGTAACAAGAGAAGTAAGCATTGACTAAATAAACTTATATAATCACCACATAAATCCTTAAATATAATGCAAATATAGTTATTCTATATTAAGCAAGTTTGCCTTCTACATGATGTACGAGATAAAGAAGTTTTAAACCCTTATACAGTGTTCTTCAACATTAAAATTCCAAATTTCCAATAGTCGGACTATGGGATAGAATATTAAAGTGAGTTACGCACCCAAAAGAATTTTCCATCTTTGATTCTCCATTAATATACTAAAATGTACTAGGCACAGACCAAACCACATAGTTGTGGATTCAGTCTCTAAGCAACCATGTGCTTGACAGAGCCTTGCACTTGTTTTTATCTTTTGTATCATTATCATTACTTTTTTTTTTTGGTATATATTAGCATGGATCTATGAAATACTCCCTCCGTTCCACTTCACTTGATACCAAATTTTTGGGCACAAGAATTAAGGAAAAGTAGGAGAGAGAGTTAGTGGAAGGAAGTGTTGTGAGTAGGAAAAGTAAAGTAGGAGAGAGAATGAGTGGGTGAGTAGTAATTTGATTGGTGTTGTGAGTATAGAAAATTTTCATTTTGGGTAGTATCAAGTGAAGTGGGACGGAGGGAGTACGTTACCACTCCACCAAACAGAGATATTAATCTTGGAGTGGAAAGTGTCATCATAAATCCACAAATCACAATTTCTTTCCGAATGTTGAGAGAACGTAAGCTAATGAATTTGACGCATATGAGATATATAATTAAGTTGACATCTTGTTTCCTTCTCAAGCAACTTGATCAATGAAATAGGAATCTAGAAAATAGTATTCAATCAATTTAAGACTTCTTATTTCAAATCCGAAGAGGCTAATCTGACTGAGAAAAAACTAACATGACTAGAACTTGACTTGTCAGCGCCCGACCACATAGCTGTGGTTCACACAACAAACGAAGGTCAAACTTCAACTTTTTTCAAGGATACCTAGCAGTAGTCTATCAATTTATACTCAAACAAAGTCTAGCAATTTATCGATATCTAGCATTAGTCTATCAATCTTACTCATTATTGTCCCAGTGTAAGAAGCCTCTCATCATTATTCTCCAAATTTCGTATTTTTTCCAAAACTTACGAGAATGTGAGCTAACAAACTTGACCAATATCAAAAATCTAAATAAAGTTAATAATTTTTAACAACCCCAAGTAATTTGATAAATGAAAAATAGAATAAGCACAAGTAGCCAACCTGATTAAGAACCACATTAGTGTCAACAACGAGGATTGTCGGACACAAGCTCAAGCGAGCAGCGGAAGGATCACACACAGTGCAGAATTTAGCTCCGCAGTAAATATCATCCCTAAGATAGTGTTCTCTAAGCGTCTGTTGAAAATCAAAACCCTCAGGATATAAAACTCAGCACAAAAATTCAGCATATAGGAGTATATCAACTAAAAGGGGGAAACAATACGATATAAGAAGAGTGTAATTAGGGTTTTTTTGGGGGGACAGACAAACCTTAATTACTCTGCCTTGTTTCGTTTTCCGAACGAATGACTTGCTCTGCAACATGTCTGCCGCTAATTTGCTTCCAATCAATGAACGCCGGTTGTTTCAATCGTTGAATTGATTTTTAGGGCATAAAATTGATGGGTTATTGGTCGTCTACGACGGAGAGTTCATTTTCTCGGCGGGTTTGTCTTGGGAGGACAAGAGGCTACGCAAAAGGGACTGTCACTTTCGACCCCTTGCGAACGACCAAAATGCAAATTTTTGGTCCTTAGGCTTAAATCGGCTTGGTGTCCCGGAATCCGTGCGGAAGGAAGAGTCAAAAAGGGATATACATAAATACACGCCCCTCAAAATATACGGCCAACGCAATTTATCAAATTACTCATTTATATATAATTTTTTTTTTTCATTTCAAATTCAATCAAACACAGGCTCTTCCTCTCCCTCGCTCTCTCTCTCTCTCAGTACACACCACGACGACGAAGAATGGCTCGAGTAAAAATTTCGGCCGACCCTGCTGGAGCTTCCGCCGCCGCTACCATCACTGCCATCGCCGCCGCCTCCACTTCTACCACCTTGCCCGTGAAGAAGGTAATGCAATTTGAACGTAATTTAAACCTAATTTTACATTCCCAATGTCTAATTTTTGCTTGATTGATTCAATTGATTTGGACGTCTTTCATGAACTGGTTTCTTCAATTGATTTCGACGTTCTTTCTTTGATAATAACCAAACTGGAGAGATTCTCGTGTAAACTCACATGAGATGCATCTCGTGTGAGTTCACACGAGATTATTCTCGTGTGAGTTCACACGAGATGCATCTCGTGTGAGTTCACACGAGATTCTTCTCGTGTGAGTTCACACGAGATGAATCTCGTGTGAGTTCACACGAGAAGTGCCCAGTGTCCACTCTTTTTCCTTTGCATCGTTCATAGTCAGTTATAAATGCTAAATAGCTAATTTATTGTATCTTATTTGATTTTTTGTAGGCACGTGAACGTATGACCGCGTCCAATAGAAAGAGGAAGGCCGAGACGCAGCCTACGGCGGCTACGGTAGATAAACGCGGCAAAAGTATACATGATAGGACTATCGTGCGTGGGGCGATCTTGAGATTGAGGAGGATGTAGGAGATGATCATGATAGGACTTTGCGGCTGAGCGGGCGAGCGATTGATATTGATTCTGATGATAGTGGTGAGGAGGATGTAGGAGGTGATGAGGCATCCACTGATTCTGGTGATAGTGGTGAGGAGGATGAGGAGGAGGAGGGGAGGGATGATGCTGATGATGAGGAGGAGGAGGAGGAGGGGAGGGATGATTTTGTCAAAGGGTCAGAAGGGATACCAAAAGGAGTATGGTGACGGAGGTGATTTTTGGGACGGGTGGGTGGAGTACGACATGCATGAGTTCAGGCCCGTTCCCCGATGGGGGCCACCACTAGATACTACATCTTCTCCCGTGATCGATGATTATATGGAGTGGTTTCGGCTAGGAGTCATGTTCGGATATCTAATCCAGATACACGATCCTCCCGTTGACATTCCACCTCCCCCACCTCCCAGTTGATGTTCCACCGCAGCCTGGGGTTGCGGCCGATCGCAGATCTCATACTTCCATTAGTGACGGATGCGAGTCTCCCGAGTACGCCGAGAGATATACTTAGGCGGCACACGAGGGTTTAGGTCGTCTACGTAGGAGGTCGCATTTATGTATTGTTGATTATGGAGTTTTGGTATATTTGTAGTGCGATTATGGAGTTGGATTAATTTTACGTAGGAAATGGATAGTTGTTGTTGTAATGGTATACCGATTGTATTGTTGTTGTTTATGGAGTTATGGATTTGTAGTACTGAATATGGAGTTATGGATTTGTTGTTGTTGTTTATTTGGTGTTGTTTATTTGGTATTGACAGATGCGAGTATGAAATGGATAGTTGCTGTTGTGTCTGATTGTGTTGTTGTTGTTGTTTATTTGGTGTTGTTGTTTACTTGGTGCTGGTGTGAAATGGATAGTTGCTGTTGTGTCTGATTGTGTTGTTGCTGTTGTTTATTTAGGGTGTTTAGGGTTTTCTGTGTCCCGATCTTGCCAAAAATGGTATACGCCTACCTCGTATAATTTTTTTTAATTTTTTTCTAGATTCTAAATGACATTTAAAGTGTTTTTCATCTACATGAGTTTCCTCAAAATCCAAATGGAGATTGAGTTACAAATATGTGCCATTATTTAGGGTGTTTAGGGTTTTATGTGTTCCCGATCTTGCCAAAAATGGTATACGGCTACCTCGTTTATTTTTTTTTAATTTTTTTTCTACATTCTAAATGACATTTAAAATGTTTTTCATCTACATGAGTTTCCTCAAAATCCAAATGGAAATTGAGTTACAAATTTTTGCCATTATTTAGGGTGTTTAGGGTTTTCTGTGTCCCGATCTTGCCAAAAATGGTATACGCCTACCTCGTTTATTTTTTTTAATTTTTTTCTAGATTCTAAATGACATTTAAAATGTTTTTCATCTACATGAGTTTCCTCAAAATCCAAATGGAGATTGAGTTACAAATTTTTGCCATTATTTAGGGTTTTTAGGGTTTTCTGTGTCCCGATCTTGCCAAAAATGGTATACGCCTACCTCGTTTATTTTTTTTAATTTTTTCTAGATTCTAAATGACATTTAAAATGTTTTTCATCTACATGAGTTTCCTCAAAATCCAAATGGAGATTGAGTTACAAATATTTGCCATTATTTAGGGTTTTTAGGGTTTTATGTGTCCCGATCTTGCCAAAAATGGCATACGCCTACCTCGTTTATTTTTTTTTAATTTTTTTCTACATTCTAAATGACATTTAAAATGTTTTTCATCTACATGAGTTTCCTCAAAATCCAAATGGAGATTGAGTTACAAATATTTGCCATTATTTAGGGTTTTTAGGGTTTTCTGTGTCCCGATCTTGCCAAAAATGGTATACGCCTACCTCGTTTAATTTTTTTTAATTTTTTTCTAGATTCTAAATGACATTTAAAATGTTTTTCATATACATGAGTTTCCTCAAAATCCAAATGGATATTGAGTTACAAATTTTTGCCATTATTTAGGGTGTTTAGGGTTTTCTGTGTCCCGATCTTGCCAAAAATGGTATAAGGCTAGCTCGTTTATTTTTTTTAATTTTTTTCTAGATTCTAAATGACATTTAAAATGTTTTTCATCTACATGAGTTTCCTCAAAATACAAATGGAGATTGAGTTACAAATTTTTGCCATTATTTAGGGTTTTTAGGGTTTTCTGTGTCCCGATCTTGCCAAAAATGGTATACGCCTACCTCGTTTAATTTTTTTTAATTTTTTTCTAGATTCTAAATGACATTTAAAATGTTTTTCATCTACATGAGTTTCCTCAAAATCCAAATGGAAATTGAGTTACAAATATGTGCTATTATTTAGGGTATTTAGGGTTTTATGTGTCTCGTATGTATCCACACGAGACACATCTCGTGTGGATACACACGATATACATCTCGTGTATATCCACACGAGACACATCTCGTGTGGATCCATACGAGATGAGTGAAGAATTAGGCAAAATCCATAACCAAAACATCAACAACCATCATCATAATCAACACGAAACAACCGATTACAAAAACCTGAATATTCAATCAAATGAAAGGGCCCTTATAATGGTGGACGGAGATAAATCTCGTGTAAAATCACACGAGAATCTTCTCGTGTTAGATTACACGAGATATACTGAAAATAGAGTTCCTCTTATACTGGACGCATCAATGGCGTCACTAACATTCCCTTTGAAATCAGAACCTCCTTTTCCAACAATCAATGCTCCAATTACTTCAAACCCTTTCAACAAAAGTGTCCTCAAATCATCTGCACGGAAAAATTCAACTAAATCAATCACAAACGCACAGGCAAACAAAGAATCAGATGATTGGGAGTTAGGGTTACCTGATTGATTCTCTGACGAAATCAGGTGAAAAGGGGTCGGAAGGGTGGGTGTGAATGCACCTGAAGGTGGATATTACTGTGAGGGGAGAGACGAAGGGAGAACCTATCAACCATTGGAGACCTGCTTCGTTGTTGATGATGATATCGTTCGCAGTGTCCATGGGTGAACGATTGGAATTTTCCTGCGAAGTGTGTCGTGTGAATATACACGGTATAAGGAGAAAATATCGTGTAGAAACACACGAGACGGAAGGAGAAAATATCGTGTAGAAACACACGAGACGGAAGGGCAAAATTGGAATATTTCGTTCTCTGTATTTAGTATTTACAGATGGCGATGCAACCCTTCCATTACGATTCGGTCACTAACTTGGCCCAACACTTCTATGCTGCAGTGAAAGAAAACGAGGCCCTGTTTCACTGATGAACTGCTGTAGCCTTTAATCACTTTTAAAATGGGTTAATTGCAGTTTGGTTACCCATGTTTTATCAGTTTTTGCAATATGATTTTCAACAGTGTAAAAGTTGCAACTTCATTTCCAACATTGTCAATTTATTGCAATTCAATGTAAATCCAGTTAAAAACTAACTTTCGTTAACATTTAATGACATATGGCTAACACATGAATAAAGGAGGGGC